>WNGS01049191.1:0-17775 GCA_020271785.1 Procambarus virginalis | reverse complement strand
GTAGCCAGAACGCATTCTTCAGCCTCTACTATGCAAGGCCCGATTTGCCTAATAAGCCAAGTTTTCATGAATTAATATTATTTCTCAATTTTGTTCTTATGAAATGATAAAGATATTCCATTTCATATGTATGACGGTAATTTTTTTTAAATTGGAGTTAAAACTAACGTAGATATATGACCGAACCTAACCAACCCTACCTAACCTAACCCTCCAACCTATTACTACTTACTACGTATAAGGTATAATTATGTCAAGAATATAATTAGTATATGTTAAGTACCAGAGGTAGGATTAGTAGTTGAAAATAAAGATAATTCACTCGAAAGCTGCTATTAGGCAAATCAGGCATTGCTATAGTAGGCCGAGAAGTGCGTTCTGCTACTAGGTACGACATATATATATATATATATATATATATATATATATATATATATATATATATATATATATATAAACTTAACACCAACCCCAGAGGACTCGAACACTGGCACCAACAAGGTGGCAGTTGCACGCTGTATCCACTACACTATACTTCAAAGCCATAAAGAGAGGTAGGAATTCTGGGATATTTAACCAACCAGAACTCCAATCCTCTCCCAGGCAATGAGATAGTGTGGGACCCCCCGGTGCTCTTTCATCGAGCCCTGTTATATGGGAAAACTCAGTGCCAAATGCTTAATGCACAGACTAGCCTGTTCCACTAGCTGAAGTTTATAACTTTTTAGACACTCAACTCACCAGGGGACTCGAACACTGGCCACAAGGTGGCAGTTGCACGCTGTATCCACTACCTTATACTTCAAAGCCATAAAGAGACGTAGGAGTTCTGGATATTTAACCAACCAGAAACTCCAATTCTCTCCCAGGCAATGAGATAGTGTGGGAACCCCGGTGCTCTTGTCATCGAGCCCTGTTATATGGGAAAACTCAGGCCAAATGCTTAATGCACAGACTAGCCTGTTCCACTAGCTCCCAGAATTCCTACCTCTCTTTAGGCTTTGAAGTGTGGTTAGTGGATACAGCGTGCAACTGCCACCTTGTTGGGCAGTTGTTTTAGCATATTTTCCGATCCTTGGTTCTCCTTTGCAAAATAATTTTTCAGGACCCAACTGCATCAAGGAGTGCAAAAACAACCGCAACTACGTTCTTGAGACTCCAGATAGGCGGCGGAAGACCCAGTTGTGCCACGTCAATCTTTTAAGAAGTATAAAAGTACACCCCCCCCCACTGTGTTAGTATCTCTCTCTCCACCTTTCAAGATCCATACCTCCACAGTGAGAACTTCCCTGCTTCTCCTCCCGAAAGCACTAACTCTGAGTCAGTTCCTTCCAATCGGAAATTCTTACAGACCTTCCTAAATATTTGCAGGACTGTAACAGTGCTCCTCTCATCAGAGTATTCCAAGATATCAGAGTTGTTAAGCGATGATCCCCAGGAATGTAATGTGGTTCAACACTGTCACAACAATATTATATAATATATTATATATATATATTATATATATATATATATATATATAATATATATATATATATATATTATATATATATATATATAATGACTGAAAACTCACACCCCAGAAGTGACTCGAACCCATACTGCCAGGAGCAATGCAACTTTTATCTACAGGACGCCTTAATCCGCTTGACCATCACGACCGGACAAAAGGAAGTGATAGCCGAAGCTATTTGAACCACTTCCTTGCCGGACTCGGATGGTAATCTTGGGCATAGCATTTTATCAAATCACCTCATTCTTTGAGGCACACGTGAGGAACACAAATGCAAACAAGCCTGAATGGTCCCCAGGACTATATGCGACTGAAAACTCACCCCCCAGAAGTGACTCAAACCCATACTGCCAGGAGCAACGCAACTGGTATCTACTGGACGCCTTAATCCGCTTGACCATCACGACCGGACAAAAGGAAGTGATAGCCGAAGCTATTTGAACCACTTCCCCGCCGGTACTCGGATGGTAATCTTGGGCATAGCATTTTATCAAATCACCTCATTCTTTGAGGCACACGTGAGGAACACAAATGCAAACAAGCCTGAATGGTCCCCAGGACTATATGCAACTGAAAACTCACCCCCCCAGAAGTGACTCGAACCCATACTCCCAGGAGCAACGCAACTGGTATCAACAGGACGCCTTAATCCTCTTGACCATCACGACCGGACAAAAGGAAGTGATAGCCGAAGCTATTTGAACCACTTCCCCGCCGTCACTCGGATGGTAATCTTGTGCCTAGCATTTTATCAAATCACCTCATTCTTTGGGGCACACGTGAGGAACACAAATGCAAACAAGCCTGAATGGTCCCCAGGACTATATGCGATTGAAAACTCACACCCCAGAAGTGACTCGAACCCATACTGCCAGGAGCAATGCAACTGGTATCTACAGGATGCCTTAATCTGCTTGACCATCACGACCGGACAAAGGAAGTGATAGCCGAAGCTATTTGAACCACTTCCCCGCCAGCACTCGGATGGTAATCTTGGGCATAGCATTTTATCAAATCACCTCATTCTTTGGGGCACACGTGAGGAACACAAATGGAAACAAGCCTGAATGGTCCCCAGGACTATATGCGACTGAAAACTCACCCCCCAGAAGTGACTCGAACCCATACTGCCAGGAGCAACGCAACTGGTATCTACAGGATGCCTTAATCCGCTTGACCATCACGACCGGACAAAAGGAAGTGATAGCCGAAGCTATTTGAACCACTTCCCTGCCGGCACTCGGATGGTAATCTTGGGCATAGCATTTTATCAAATCACCTCATTCTTTGGGGCACACGTGAGGAACACAAATGCAAACAAGCCTGAATGGTCCCCAGGACTATATGCGACTGAAAACTCACACCCCAGAAGTGACTCGAACCCATACTGCCAGGAACAACACAACTGGTATCTACAGGACGCCTTAATTCGCTTGACCATCACGACCGGACAAAAGGAAGTGATAGCCGAAGCGATTTGAACCTTCCCCGCCGGCACTCGGATGGTAATCTTGGGCATAGCATTTTATCAAATCACCTCATTCTTTGGGGCACACATGAGGAACACAAATGCAAACAAGCCTGAATGGTCCCCAGGACTATATGCGACTGAAAACTCACACCCCAGAAGTGACTCGAACCCATACTGCCAGGAGCAACGCAACTGGTATCTACAGGACGCCTTAATCCACTTGAGGGTCATGACCGGACAAAAGGAAGTGATAGCCGAAGCTATTTGAACCACTTCCTCGCCAGCACTCGGATGGTAATCTTGGGCATAGCATTTTATCAAATCACCTCATTCTTTGGGGCACACGTGAGGAACACAAATGCAAACAAGCCTGAACGGTCCCCAGGACTATATGCGATGGAAAACTCACACCCCAGAAGTGACTCAACCCCATACTGCGAGGAGCAACGCAACTGGTATCTACAGGACGCCTTAATCCGCTTGACCGTCATGACTGGACAAAAGGAAGTGATAGCCGAAGCTATTTGAACCACTTCCTCGCCGGGACTCGGATGGTAATCTTGGACATAGCATTTTATCAAATCACCTCATTCTTTGGGGCAAACGTGAGGAACACAAATGCAAACAAGCCTGAATGGTCCCCAGGACTATATGCGACTGAAAACTCACACCCCAGAAGTGACTCGAACCCATACTGCCAGGAGCAATGCAACTGGTATCTACAGGATGCTTTAATCTGCTTGACCGTCACGACCGGACAAAAGGAAGTGATAGCCGAAGCTATTTGAACCACTTCCCCGCCAGCACTCGGATGGTAATCTTGGGCATAGCATTTTATCAAATCACCTCATTCTTTGGGGCACACGTGAGGAACACAAATGGAAACAAGCCTGAATGGTCCCCAGGACTATATGCGACTGAAAACTCACACCCCAGAAGTGACTCGAACCCATACTGCCAGGAGCAACACAACTGGTATCTACAGGACGCCTTAATCTGCTTGACCATCACGACCGGACAAAAGGAAGTGATAGCCGAAGCTATTTAAACCACTTCCCCACCGGTACTTTGATGGTAATCTTGGGAATAGCATTTTATCAAATCACCTCATTCTTTGGGGCACACGTGAGGAACACAAATGCAAACAAGCCTGATTGGTCCCCAGGACTATATGCGAATGAAAACTCACACCCCAGAAGTGACTCGAACCCATACTCCCAAGAGCAACGCAACTGGTATCTACAGGACGCCTTAATCCACTCGACCATCACAACCGGACAAAAACTGATGGTAGCCGAAACTATTAGTACGTTGCATTCGAGACACTTCTAGGGTGTGAGTTTTCAGTTATATATATATATGTCGTACCTAGTAGCCAGAACGCACTTCTCAGCCTACTATGCAAGGCCCGATTTGCCTAATAAGCCAAGTTTTCATGAATTAATATATTTTCACTAATTTTTTTCTTATGAAATGATAAAGATACCCATTTCATTATGTATGAGGTCAATTTTTTTTATTGGAGTTAAAATTAACGTAGATATATGACCGAACCTAACCAACCCTACCTAACCTAACCTAACCTATCTTTATAGGTTAGGTTAGGTAGCCGAAAAAGTTAGGTTAGGTTAGGTGAGGTAGGTTAGGTAGTTGAAAAAGCATCAATTCATGAAAGCTTGGCTTATTAGGCAAATCAGGCATTGCATAGTAGGCTGAGAAGTGCGTTCTGGCTACTAGGTACGACATATATATATATATATATATATATATATATATATATATATATATATATATATATATATATATATATATATATAACTTTTTAGACACTCAACCCACCAGGGGACTCGAACACTGGCCAACAAGGTGGCATTTGCACGCTGTATCCACTACACTATACTTCAAAACCATAAAGAGAGGTAGGAATTCTGGGATATTTAACCAACCAGAACTCCAATCCTCTCCCAGGCAATGAGATAGTGTGGGACCCCCCGGTGCTCTTTCATCGAGCCCTGTTATATGGGAAAACTCAGTGCCAAATGCTTAATGCACAGACTAGCCTGTTCCACTAGCTGAAGTTTATAACTTTTTAGACACTCAACTCACCAGGGGACTCGAACACTGGCCAACAAGGTGGCAGTTGCACACTGTATCCACTACACCATACTTCAAAGCCATAAAGAGACGTAGGAATTCTGGGATATTTAACCAACCAGAACTCCAATTCTCTCTCAGGCAATGAGATAGTGTGGGAACCCCGGTGCTCTTTCATCGAGCCCTGTTATATGGGAAAACTCAGTGCCAAATGCTTAATGCACAGACTAGCCTGTTCCACTAGCTCCCAGAATTCCTACCTCTCTTTATGGCTTTGAAGTGTGGTGTAGTGGATACAACGTGCAACTGCCACCTTGTTGGCCAGTGTTCGAGTCCCCTGGTGGGTTGAGTGTCTAAAAAGTTATAAACTTCAGCTAGTGGAACAGGCTAGTCTGTGCATATATATATATATATATATATATATATATATATATATATATATATTGTGACGGTGTTCCCTCCCCTTATATTTCTCCCACGCCTGCTGTAAGAGTCATGTCCTCTTTACCCGAGCGTTCTCTACGTCGCGGGCCTCAGTTTCACATATGTGGGAGAGTGTAGTGTTCTTGCAGTGCCGAGAAATTTGTAAAAGAAGAGTATTTTGGCCTGTGGTATAGGCCCTTTTGGAAGCCAATATGGCGCTTTCTCCTCCGTTCTTCCGCCAAAACTGTGTGACGTCAGTGACACCAGATTGGTCACCGTCAGCGACGTGGCACTGGGAGCCAATGAAAACCTCCCTTGGCAAGTATGACGTCACGAAGGCAGGGGAGTCCAGCCGACGCGCCGAGCTGGCGCTGCCAGTTTCACACGGCACGTCAGAGAGGCAAGACGTGTGACGGGGGATCCTGTCAAGGTGACAGATTTCCTGAACTCCGGTGGATGTACGCGTCTCCTGTAGTCTGCACGCACTCTGTGAGGTCTTCCTTCATTCCATGTGTGGACCGAAGAAGGAATTGACGGAATATTGAGCAACAAATGCTCTGGGACAGGTCCATTGCAAGAAGTGGTCTGTGCAGTGACGTATGTGACGTCTGTGGCAGTTCACCTGGTTAGGAGACGGTGTCGTGGTTGAGCCAGCCCACCGTGAGGGAACCAGTTTGACCAACACGTCAACTAGGTTGGATGTGTGAACGATGGTCCTGTCAGTTCGACAGTAAAATCAGTCCGAGACAGCACATCAAGGTGGACGGAGGTGCGGAGGATGATCCTGTCAGTCTGACAGTAGTACGCCAATCCCGTGGAACTTACGCGTCACCCGTTGTCTGCAAATACGCCGAGAGGTCTTCCTTCATTCCATGTGTGGACCGAAGAGGGAATTGACAGAATATTGAGCTTCAAGTGCTCTGGAGTCGGGTGCTGTGCAGGTGGAGTTTAAGCAGTATCGTCTGGGACATCTGATAGCTTCACAGTGACAGTGTAGCGGCTGGGCCATTCCATGGGAAAGCAGTGAGAGAAGATTCTAAATGGGAATCCGTGCGACTGTAGCCGAGACGTAGGCGGACAGCCGTAATTGGGAGGAAAGTTACCGGCCAGGAGACCGACTCCAACCCTACAAGACGTGGAGGAGGAGCAAGGACCTGCGGAGGACAGAACGCGGCGAGATGCGATTATCCTGGGATGTTGACTTGGGTTCCTGGAGGACATGGCAGTGTGTGTGTGGAGGTGTTCTCTACACGAGGGGAGAGCCTGGACCAGGAGCTACAACTCAACTCTCACCGGAGGATAGGTGAAGGTAGGTGATTCTAGTTTCCCTCCCAAATTCCCCTTTAGTCAGCTATATATTTAGCCAGAGTATCTTTCATGAAGTGAGCAAGTCTCACCTGGATCTATGTCACAGTAAGGCACGATTGTGAAGAGTGAGGCAGTATAGAGAATTCACAGTATTTATTTATACATGTTTGGTGTGTGCAAGCACCTGGATTTATTGAAGAATTTGCTGTGACGATTATTTCTTTCATGTGACTTTACCATGATGGTTTAGAGAGAGAATTTATATATACTAGTGAATCAGTTATTGGTGTTAGGCTATGTGCCCAGTATTTGTATGATTACTATTATTGATATCTATGATTTATCTATATATATATGTATATGCCTGTGTATTGAATAATTTTACATGTGTGAAGTGATCAATTGAATATTCGCTTACGAAAGGAATTACTGAGAACTCCAGTATTATATCTTGTTGCATTCGTTATCATTATATGAAGTGCAGTATGACATGATAGCAATTTATTGTGTGCATTAAAATAGAAATGTTTAATTAAGCTCGTAACCAATGCAGTGATTCAAGTGCGTTATATTGTCATCATAGCAGTAATCGGGTTGTGTGATCAATACAGTAATTAATGGGAATTTAAAGAAACAGGGCGCGTGACGCCAGGAAAACAAGCAATAAACATTCTCATGGCTAGAAGGGCGCTGCCCAGCTGATTCTGACGTTTGACGCGAGGGTGGAAGTGTGTTGCCATATTGGTGTGCCCCAAATTATTCATGAAGAGAGAGCGACTTCTGCATTGTACTAGCTTGCTTATTGATATATGAATATGACAGCTTGGGTTTTAAGTAAAATACAAAATACCTTGGCGTTTGTATCATCCCCTCTATAAATCTTGTGACTACATTATATTCAACAGAAATAATTACTTGCCTGATACCAGATCTATTGAGTGTGATCTTGCCATTGTTACCACAATCCCAGAATACCACTGACGTGTTACTGGACACGTGGAAACACCAGTTGGCGACCTTGTAATTAGTATTAGAGTCCTTGTCGGGGCGGGCACACAGCCTGGGAGAGAACCATCTGTGTCTCCACTCATCTCTGACTATTGAGGCCAGTTGGGGGTCGACTGGGGTACTCTCCAGGGCGAACAGTGGCGCCACGAGGATAGAGTGAAGACCCGCAGGACTATGGTGAGTAACGGTTAACGCCAGTTCGACCACTTTGAGATGATATCTAGTTTACTGTTGCTCACCCCTCTTATATACCGTGAACCCCGACATTGGCGACCTTGACAGGATTCGATCAAGATGAAGATTGCGATTGTGGTAAATTGTTTGTGGTATTAGGTATCAGGCACAGGTTATCACTCATAGCACAAGATGGAGGATGATAAGGTAACAAGTTTCATTGACACAAGAGATGAGCAGGTGCTGGAGGAGTGCACCAGGGCACAGTTGCAATCGATCGCCGACCACTTTGGGATAAAGTTGAGATCTTCCAAAGTGGAAGAGAGAAGACTCGAGATCATGGCACAGCTCAGGGGACGAGACGAAGCTTTGGGAGAGGAACGACCATGGACACCTGCCAGTGTGGGAGAGAACTTGAGCGTCGGTGGAAGCAGCAGAGGATCCAGCGGCAGCAGGCGCAGCGTCAAGCTGGAGATAAAGAAGCTGCAGCTGGAAGCACAGCTGCGCAAGGAAAAACGAGAAGCACAGCTGCGCAAGGAAGAACGAGAAGCAGAAGCACAGCTGCGCAAGGAAGAAAGAGAGGCACAGCTGAAAAGGGAAGAACGAGAGGCACAGCTGAAGCGTGAGGAAGCGGAACGAGAAGCTCAGCTGAAGCGCGAAGAGGCACAGCTGCGCAAGGAAGAGCGTGAGCAAGAAGCACAGCTGCGCAGGGAAGAACGAGAGGCACAGCTGCAACGGGAAGAACGAGAGGCACAGCTGAGACGTGAGGAGCACAAGCTAGAAGCTAGGCTAAAACAACAAGAGGTAGAAGCAAACAAGGAGGTTGAGCTGAAGCAAGCTGAACTAGGGCTAGTTCCATCTGCCCCAACGCAGCAGGAAGACCGCTGAGTGAGAGAGAGGGATTTGCCAGTCTTCGTGCCTAATGAGGCTGAGGGCTTCTTCGACCACTTTGAGAGGGTCGCTACATTGAAGAAGTGGCCGAGGGCAGAGTGGGCGGAGCTGGTTCAAGGAAGGCTCACCGGTGAAGCTCGTGAAGCCTACAATATGCTCGACCTCAAAGAGTGTACCAACTACGATGCTGTAAAGAGGGGACGTGCTCCATTCGTTCAAGCTAACGCCGGAATGCTACAGGAAGAGGTTCAGGGAATGTACCTGTTCGCCAGGAAAATCATATGCGGAGACGGCGAGGGACATGGAGAAGAAATTCCTGAAATGGCTGGAGTCGGAAGGAGCGAAGTCGGCCGAGGATGTCAAGAGGCTTATGGTCATGGAGATGTTCATGTCCGTGCTCTCTCCTGAGATCAGGGTGAGGGTAAAGGAGGCGGACATTAAAGATCTAAGAGCCGCGGCCGATCGAGCTGACATGCTGGAAGAAGCCCTGCGACCACGGCGAGAGGGACAGCACCGACCGACTGCATTCTCCAGATATCGTAGAAATTATAGAAGGACGGGAGCGAGTTCTCCCAAGTCCCACCTCTCGAGTGGAGACAGCAGAGGAACAAAGAGTGCTGTGGAACCGTCAAAGAAGTCCCCAACTGAGAGCACAGGCGCTATTGTTGTTGTTACGACGGAAGATGCTGAGAAGGAGTCGTTGGAAGGCGCGAGGGAGGTCCACGGAAGAAGAAGGATCCGCTGCTACAACTGCGGAATATTCGGACACGTCGCGCGGGAATGCAGACGCCCTAAGCAGCGGGGAAACGTTGCTTTCGTGCGAGTAGGGGACCAGATAGCTGAAGGAGTGTGGGATGGACCCGTACTGAATGGGGAGAAAAGAGTCAACCCATTCGTGTGTGAGGGAACCGTAAGGATGAGGGACGCAGACCCCATCCCAGTGAAGATATTGAGAGACACTGGGGCAGATTTTACCCTGGTGAGCAAAACCCTGTTCCCCGAGGATTACAGGAGTACCAGTGTGGGAGTGGCAAGTGTGACCACTGTGGGAGGCCCAGTGAGGATGCCCCTACACTGGGTGACCCTGAATTCAGATTATGGCTGCCAGACCCTAGTAGTGAGGGTCTGTGCATCGATGCCCAAGATGGAGGCACAAGTCATCTTGGGAAATGACGCATGTGGAGGACGTGTCCTCCCGAACCTCGTGAAGGGCGAGGAGTGCTTGGAGCACTACAAGAAGAAAGGCAGTGTTCGACGCCTGTGGGGACGAGAAGGGAATCGCCACGATGGCGTTCCCTGTTTGTGCTGTAGTTCCGAGGCAGTGCGACGGACACGGAGGGTGTGGATCTGATAGGGCTGACGAGGAGACGTCCGACGGCCTGGAATCGATCACCTCTTCATGGAACCCGGAGAGCGAGTGGAGGGCGAAGGCAGCCCGGATGGTGAGGTACAGGTGACCCTCACCAGTTCTCTTGGGGTGGACGCACTCGTCTCGAGGAGTGCAGCAGGCAGAATCCCCAAATTGATTCGTGAGGCCAAAGGAGGACGTGTTGGTCCCGAGAGGGCCACTCATTTCTATAGACAGAACAGCATACTAATGAGACAGTGGAGATCTGTAAGGATGGAGGCCGGAGAGGCATCTCTAGGTACAAGACACCAGGTAGTATTGCCGGCCCAGTGCAGAGCGGCAGTGTTGGATCTGTCGCACTCTGTTGACTCTGCGGGTAACCAGGGGGTGACCAAGACGTTGCATAGGATCAGGGATCATTTCTACTGGCCAGGTATGGACGCCGATATGAGGCGTTATTGTAAGACGTGCTTACCATGCCAGAGGGCAGGGAAGAGCCAACCCGCGATACCAAAGGCCCCGTTAGTCCCTGTTCCAGCGTTTGGGCCTGAATTCGAGCGTCTATTGGTCGACGGAGTGGGACCGTTGCCGCGGACGAAACGAGGGAATACCTACCTAATGACAATAATGTGTGCGTCAACCAGATTTCCGGAAGCTGTCCCGATGCGGCGTTTGACGTCGAGAGGAGTAGCCGGGCAGCTACAACGATTTTTCTCTTGGGTGGGAATGCCCAGAGAAATTCAAACGGACTGTGGAAGTATATTCCAGTCTAAGTGGTTGAGGCAGACAGTGACAAGTTGGGGAGTGACACAGATTCAGTTGTCGCCCTACCAAACACATTCGCAGGGGACGATCGAAAGATTCCACTCCACCTTGAAGACGATTCTGGGAGTGTTCTGCGCTGAGCAGAGAACTGAGCGGGATGAGACAGTATACCCTGCGTTGTTTACCATTCGTAACGCAGGGGTAGAATCGTTAGATTTCTCACGGTTCCAGCTGGTGAACGGACATGAGGTATGGAGTCCTCGGTCCATGCTAGGAAAGCAGTGGGCACCAAGAGTGACTGTGGAAACGGTCAATGGATACAGGAGGAGTGTCCCGCATTGGCGGCTGGAGTACTGGCTGGAAGTTAAGCTTTTCAGTGGGAAGGACCACGTAGTTGCAGATGCCTTGTCCCGCTTACACTCTACCGACATGACTCTTATTTTAAGGGGAGGGGTATGTGACGGTGTTGCCCCCCTTATATTTCTCCCACGCCTGCTGTAAGAGTCATGTCCTCTTTACCCGAGCGTTCTCTACGTCACGGGCCTCAGTTTCACATATGTGGGAGTATGTAGTGTTCTCGCAGTGCCGAGAAATTTGTAAAAGAAGAGTATTTTGGCCTGTGGTATAGGCCCTTTAGGAAGCCAATATGGCGCTGGCTCCTCCGTTCTCCCACCAAAACTGTGACGTCAGTGACACTAGATTGGTCACCGTCAGCGACGTGGCACTGGGAGCCAATGAAAACCTCCCTTGGCAAGTATGACGTCACGAAGGCAGGGGAGTCCAGCCGACGCGCCAAGCTGGCGCTACCAGTTTCACACGGCACGTCAGAGAGCCAAGACGTGCAACGGGGGATCCTGTCAAGGTGACAGATTTCCTGAGATCCGGTGGATGTACGCGTCTCCTGTAGTCTGCACGCACTCTGTGAGGTCTTCCTTCATTCCATGTGTTGACCGAAGAAGGAATTGACAGAATATTGAGCAACAAGTGCTCCGGGACAGGTGCGTTGCAAGAAGTGGTCTGTGCAGTGACGTATGTGACATCTGTGGCAGTTCACCTGGTTAGGAGACGGCGTCGTGGTTGAGCCAGCCCACCGTGAGGGAACCAGTTTGACCAACATGTCAACTAGGTTGGATGTGTGAACGATGGTCCTGTCAGTTCGACAGTAAAATCAGTCCGAGACAGCACGTCAAGGTGGACGGAGGTGCGGAGGTTGATCCTGTCAGTCTGACAGTAGTATGCCGATCCCGTGGAACTTACGCGTCACCCGTTGTCTGCAAGTACGCCGAGAGGTCTGTTACCAGATTGTTCGTCACGGCTCGTAACCCAGTACAGCAGCAAGACCTTTCAGTCTAGGGACATGACCAACTTGCTGTAATATAGAGCGGGTCACCAGTGTAACCACATGATTGGCACAAGCAAGAATAAAGTATTTCCCCCTTAGGACTAAGAAATATACATATAAATTATATTACATATATTAACAATAATATAAAATCAATATTATATATAATGCACAGATGGACAAGATCACTTATAAAAGCAAATTAAAGTATTGTCTCTCCTATAATATAAATGTATGTATGGCAAAACAAATATTAACAGACTTATCTCCAAGTTGTTATCTCTCCTGTCCCGTGCGAGTTACTGACTACTAAAACTGCGGGAGTCAAAACATTGCTTCTGCCCCGCGGAAAATTGCCAAACTAACATTATTTAATTAAACTTACATGGAGCAAAATAATGTGACAAGAGTAATCTTAAAGTAACTTAGTAAATGGTCAGAATAACATGCATAACAAAAATAATGTAATTATTAATACATGCAGTAATTAAAATAAAATAACAAAGGGAAATATTGGCAACGCTCCCCCGCCACCAGGAACTAGAAGTCTCTCACGGAATGTTGCCCCCAATGTTCAAACAATTACAGAATTCCCATCAGTGATTCCTACTGATGATCATAAATAAAACCACTTTCCCACGAAATCAACCGTGAACCAACAAAGAGAATCTAATCGTTCCCACGGGTGGAAAAGTTAGGCCTAATTCAACATATAAATCAGGCAACACATATCTTACATACAAGTAAAGAATATTTAGATGTACATATAATCAGATAAAACAAGGCATATATAGAAGTACAAATTAATGTAGAAGTACAAATTAAATGTATTTAATTACGTAGCTTATAGAGGTACGTAACACTTCCACCTCCAAGAAAAAAAATGCAATGGATTGAAGATCAATGGCATTTTTTCTGAAGTAAAAATGTTAAGCACAAAAAAAAACATTTATGGTACATCAAAACTTCTTGACAAAGCATCAGCAATAACATTCTGCCTGCCTGGAATATGTTTGATCTCAACATTGAATTCTTGCAAAAATAAGGACCAGCGCAAAATACGTTGGTTCTTAACTTTCATCATATTTATAAAGATAAGGGGATTGTGGTCTGTAAATACTAACACTTTGTTTCCTGACAGATAAATTTCAAACTTCTTAATTGACAATATAAGACCCAATGCCTCCTTTTCTACCACTGAATAATTTTTCTGAGCTGCATTAAATTTTCTTGAATAATAATACACAGGATGTTCAATATTATCTAAACCAACTTGAATCAACACAGCCCCTATACCAACATCTGACGCATCAATGTGTAATATGAAAGGTTTATCAAATTGGGGACTAGCAAGAACAGGTGATGTAGACAATATGCCCTTTAGGTTCTGAAAAGCATTCTGACAATCTTGTGTCCACTGAAACTTTACATGTTTGCGTAACAAATTTGTCAAAGGAGCAGCCATGTTGAAAATTTCTACAATAACGCCTATAGTATGCACACATACCGATAAACCGTTGGACTCCTTTTCTACTAGTTAACACTGGGTAGTCCACAGTAGTGTTTTTGTCAGTTTACGATAATCAACACACAATCTCCAGGTTCCTCCTGGTTTTGGCACTAATAAACACGGAGAGCTCCAAGTACTTTGACTTGGCCGAATGAAATTATGCTGGAGCAGATAGTCCACTTCTGCTTGTAGAATCTTCCTCTTTTCGGGATTCACTCGGTACGGATGTTGTCGAATGGGTGTGTTGTCCAGGAGCTGAATGTCGTGGGTGATGAGGTGGATCTGAGTGGGAACCTCCCCAAACAGAGATGTATGGTTGTCCAGCAGAACCTGGAACTCATCACGTTGCTCCTCCTGTAAATGACATAGCATCTCCCTGCCATTGGAACTGGAACTGAGAAGTTGAATATTAACATCATTTCCCTCACTGCAATGATCCTCAGGTGTATACTCTTCCCGACTAAAACAAGTTACTACACCTGGTCCAACATAAGCTTTTAATCTGTTAATGTGCACAGTCATTTGGGGTTCTGAAAGATTAGGGTTAATTATTTTATAAGTTAGGTCTCCCACCTTCTCTACCACTTGGTAGGGTCCTGCAAACTTATGGGACATGGAAGTCCCCAAACGAGGTTTCAACACCAACACCAAATCTCCGACAGCAAACGACCTGAGTTTAGCCTTGAACTTCTTGTCATATCGTAATTTCATGGCTTGTTGAGTTCTTCCCAGATGTTCTTTCGCCAACTCACGAGCCCGACACAACTTGTCCTTGACCTTACTCAAGTACAAATCACTCTGATGAACAGAGACATCTCCCAACAACTTTTCGTGGAGCATCTTAAGAGGACCTCTCACTTGGTGACCAAACACGAGTTCAAAAGGTGAACATCCCAAAGACTCTTGTAACCCTTCTCTCGCAGCAAACAACACGAAGGGGAGATTCTCATCCCAATTACGTGGATAAGTCTCTCCGGTTGTCCTCAACATTTGTTTTAAAGTCTGGTGGAAACGTTCAAGCCCACCTTGGCTTTGTGGATGATATGGACTAGACAATTTGTGCTGAATCCCTCGGGACTCGCAAAAAGTTCTGAAAACTTTAGAACAAAGTTTCCCCCATTATCACTCTGAATAACCCTAGGCATCCCAAACAAAGAGAAAAAGCGTTCAAGACACTTGATGAGATTATGAGCTTGGGTATTCCTTAGAGCATAAGCTTCTGGAAATCTAGTAGTCATACACATGAGAGTGAATAAAAACATGTTACCCGACTTAGTCTTAGGTAAAGGACCTACACAATCAATTACAACATGAGTAAATGGTTCATCAGGAACTACAATAGGTTGCAATGGTGCTCTAGGCACAGATTGATTAGGTTTTCCAACAAGTTGACAAGGTACACAGTTATGACAATATCTAACCACGTCTTTCTTTAACTTAGGCCAGAAAAAATATTTACATATCTTATGGTACATATTTGAGATACCTTGGTGACCTCCCATGGGGTCATCATGTGCAGCTTGCAAGATCTGCCTACGATAATCATTGGGGACAACGAGTTGGGTTCTAATCTCACAATCATCTGAAGAGGGAGTTCCCTTGGGTCTCCACCTTCTCATCAGAAGTCGATCCTGGAAAAAGAAACCCGTCCCTTCCTCCAATGCATCAACATTATCAGGTGCCTCAGAAATACACTTAATTAAACTAGGATCAGTAGTCTGTTCAACACTTAAGGGCAATGACTCAGACTCAGCAGCGAGCGGGCAAGAACCTAGTAGCTTGATCTCTTTCCTGATTGATCAGAATAAAATGGAGCCATAGCTACTTCGGCCTCACTCTCGACAACTGGTTCACTGGAGACAAGCGGGCAAGGTACAGATAGTTCAGCCTCCTCACCTTCACTTTCCTTGTGACTTAGGTTCGGCGGGGCTTCTACTACTGCCTCACTCTCATCATCCAGTCGAGTCATAAAAGAATCCTCAAGATCCACCTCCCACTCCTTTCCTGAAGGGGTCCTGGTCTTGGGAACAGCAACCTCAGTGAAATCAGAATTACTCTCACCTGTTTTTCCCATTGATCTAGTTACCACACAAGCAGGGTAAATAATATCATCTGCCTCTGGTTTAGCTAATACATTCTGGGGATTGGTTAACATTATGGGACACTTGGGCCCTGCAACCTGTCGGTTGCCAAAATCATTACCTAAGATAATGTCTACCCCAGGAATGGGCAGTTGCTTACTTACACCAACATTACACCATCCTGAAGTATATTTAGAATCAAGATTAATTTGCATTAAAGATACAGGTTGTACTCTACCGGCAATACCTTGGAGAAGTACAACTTCACCCAGATCTCGGGTGTCAACATCAGCAAGTACATTTTGGGCAATAAGAGACTGTGAAGCTCCAGTATCACGGAGTAATTGAACAGTCTTATGGTTACCATTATTACATAATAATGTACCTGTGGAAATATATGGTTTAAAGTCAGCCATCCAATGGGATTGACTGTAGTACATGAAGAATTAATATGTTGCAATCCTTTACTCATAATAAGACCAGTTGGCCGTAGTTCAGGATGCAAACTAAAACATGAAGTAATCACATGACCCCTTCTCTTACAATGTGTACAATGCTTGAAAGTGGGCACACTGGTAGAACCAACTGCAGGTTTATAATGAGCATTACTAGGCTTAGATGATCCTGGCAGTGGAGTAACAATCTTAGGGTTAGTAAGAGAAGAGTTCACGGGAGTAACTGGCGGACTAGGAGTGGGCTTATAATGATAAGGAGTTCTGTGAGCATTGTAATTTACTCTATGACTAGACTTAGGTGAAGTGGCCGTAAACTGGGCCTTAGTCAACAACTCATGCTCATCAGCGAGCTTTGACAGCTCATAATGTCTGTTATATTCTTTTGTTCTGCCATAAAAGTAGACAATTTGTCTGGGAGACAAGACAATACTTCTTCCATGATAAGAAGATTCTTTAAAGCATCAAACTCTGTGACTGAAAGTGACTTTAACCATCTGTTGCAATAGTTCGTCTTTTGACGAGTAAAATCAGCTATTGTCTGATCACTTACCCTCCTTAGGTTTCTAAATTTTTGCCTGTGTGCCTCTGGATTTAATTGATAAGCATTTAAGATGCTTTTCTTTACAAATTCATAATCAAAACTATGAGCGTCAGGTAGGGATGTAAAAACCTCCTGACTACGCCCCTTAAATTGAGACTGCATAATTGCTACCCATTGATCCTTGGCCAGTTCATACTGATGGCAATCTTATTAAAATGTGCAAAGAAAACCTCAGGATCCTCCTCATTAAACTTGGGTAATTCTATATATTTACTCATCCTTATGGGATTATTATCATTATTAATTGAAACATTACTAGAATTTCCATGCCCAGCTGCCATACGCTGTGTTTCAAGCCTGAAATTAGTGTCAGCCATTTGTTGTTGAATCTCTAATTGTTCATCCTTGGTTGTTCTAGTTGCAACTCCATTAAACTCTCTGGTTTTGTGCCGCAAGTTCTAAACGCCTAGTCTCAAGCTCCCTCTGCTGAGCTTCAGCCTCTAATATTCTGTTTCTTTTGAGCTTCAATCTCTAATAATTTCTGTTTGTTGAGCTTCAATCTCTATAATTTCTGTTGCCTTGCACACTTCGTTGGCCTTTTCTTGAGCCTCAATTTAGCATACGTTACTTGTGCATCTACTCAAGACGCCTTAAAGCAATTGGATCACTTGACTCTTCTCTAACTTCCTCCAGACATTCTTCTCCCTAATTCTTGGTTTCTCAACAAAATGTGTCACTATGACTCTCAGAATTTGTGCCTTAGTCATGCTATTTCTGGCGGTTAATTCTAGCTTATTGGCCATATTTACTAACGCAGACTTTGTTAGGTTTTAATTCCCTCAAAGTTTGGT
>WNGS01049190.1:0-25475 GCA_020271785.1 Procambarus virginalis | reverse complement strand
GGACATAACTGGCCGACCCCTCACAGTCTTCAAGAGAGAACTATCAACATCAGAGGCCCGAGACTGTTCAACACACTTCCACTACACATAAGGGACATAACTGGCTGACCCCTCACAGTCTTCAAGAGAGAACTATCAACATCAGAGGCCCGAGATGTTCACACACGCTTCCACTACACATAAGGGGCATAACTGGCCGACCCCTCACAGTGTTCAAGAGAGAACTATCAACATCAGAGCCCGAGACTGTTCAACACGCTTCCACTACACATAAGGGACATAACTGGCCGACCCCTCACAGTGTTCAAGAGAGAACTATCAACATCAGAGGCCCGAGACTGTTCAACACGCTTCCACTACACATAAGGGGCATAACTGGCCGACCCCTCACAGTGTTCAAGAGAGAACTATCAACATCAGAGGCCCGAGACTGTTCAACACGCTTCCACTACACATAAGGGACATAACTGGCCGACCCCTCACAGTGTTCAAGAGAGAACTATCAACATCAGAGGCCCGAGACTGTTCAACACGCTTCCACTACACATAAGGGGCATAACTGGCCGACCCCTCACAGTGTTCAAGAGAGAACTATCAACATCAGAGGCCCGAGACTGTTCAACACGCTTCCACTACACATAAGGGACATAACTGGCCGACCCCTCACAGTGTTCAAGAGAGAACTATCAACATCAGAGGCCCGAAACTGTTCAACACGCTTCCACTACACATAAGGGACATAACTGGCCGACCCCTCACAGTGTTCAAGAGAGAACTATCAGCATCAGAGGCCCGAGACTGTTCAACACGCTTCCACTACACATAAGGGACATAACTGGCCGACCCCTCACAGTGTTCAAGAGAGAACTATCAACATCAGAGGCCCGAGACTGTTCAACACGCTTACACTACACATAAGGGACATAACTGGCCGACCCCTCACAGTGTTCAAGAGAGAACTATCAACATCAGAGGGCCGAGACTGTTCAACACTCTTCCACTACACATAAGGGACATAACTGGCCGACCCCTCACAGTGTTCAAGAGAGAACTATCAACATCAGAGGCCCGAGACTGTTCAACACGCTTCCACTACACATAAGGGGCATAACTGGCTGACCCCTCACAGTGTTCAAGAGAGAACTATCAACATCAGAGGCCCGAGACTGTTCAACACGCTTCCACTACACATAAGGGACATAACTGGCCGACCCTCACAGTGTTCAAGAGAGAAATTTACAAACACCTCCAAAGGATACCTGATCAACAAGGCTGTGACTCATACGTCAGGCTGCGAGCAGCCGCGTCCAACAGCCTGGTTGACCAGTCCAGCAACCAGGAGGCCTGGTCGGGGACCGGGCCGCGGGGTCGTTGATCCTCGGAACCTTCACAGGTTTTTTTTTTGGGGGGGGGGAGTAAAGAGGAAGGAGAGACATAGGTGAAGGGAAGTATAGAAGTGGGAAATACAGTGAGAGGTATGAAAGCAGGCGGGCTGTCCGCCTTGCTGACACCAGGCGGGCTGTCCGCCTTGCTGACACCAGGCGGGCTGTCCGCCTTGCTGACACCAGGCGGGCTGTCCGCCTTGCTGACACCAGGCGGGCTGTCCGCCTTGCTGACACCAGGCGGGCTGTCCGCCTTGCTGACACCAGGCGGGCTGTCCGCCTTGCTGACACCAGGCGGGCTGTCCGCCTTGCTGACACCAGGCGGGCTGTCCGCCTTGCTGACACCAGGCGGGCTGTCCGCCTTGCTGACACCAGGCGGGCTGTCCACCTTGCTGACACCAGGCGGGCTGTCCACCTTGCTGACACCAGGCGGGCTGTCCACCTTGCTGACACGATGTGTGGGTGTTGGCAGCTAAGCTAAGCTGGCTCCCTCTTGTCAGGGAGCTGTGAGTGTGTGAGAGGTTCTACACATGTGTTTCACATATATGGATGTCTATAGATGAATACTGAGTAGCATTTATATATACACACTCCCTGATGCTTCCACACAATAGGTGAGTACACATGTTGTTCTGTTTAAGGCTCTTTGTTTTATTATTATTATTTATTGAGTTGTTCATATATACATATTATTATCCCTCATGTTTCACCCTCCAGCCAGACCTTCCCCTCTTTCCCTCACTTTGATGGAATTTCCTTCTACGCCTCCTCCCTCCTCCCTTTCCCTCACACCTCCCTGCCCCTTCCTACCTCCCATCCGGCCTCTGCCCCCCCCTCCCTCTCATCCGGCCTCTGCATTCCCTCCCTCTCATCCGGCCTCTGCCCCCCCTCCCTCTCATCCGGCCTCTGCCCCCCTCCCTCTCATCCGGCCTCTGCCCCCCCTCCCTCCCATCCGGCCTCTGCCCCCCCTCCCTCTCATCCGGCCTCTGCCCCCCCTCCCTCTCATCCGGCCTCTGCCCCCCTCCCTTTCATCCGGCCTCTGCCCCCCTCCCTCTCATCCGGCCTCTGACGCCCCCCTCCCTCTCATCCGGCCTCTGCCCCCCCTCCCTCTCATCCGGCCTCTGCCCCCCCTCCCTCTCATCCGGCCTCTGCCCCCCCTCCCTCTCATCCGGCCTCTGCCCCCCTCCCTCTCATCCGGCCTCTGCCCCCCCTCCCTTTCATCCGGCCTCTGCCCCCCTCCCTCTCATCCGGCCTCTGACGCCCCCTCCCTCTCATCCGGCCTCTGCCCCCCCTCCCTCTCATCCGGCCTCTGCCCCCCCTCCCTCTCATCCGGCCTCTGCCCCCCCTCCCTCTCATCCGGCCTCTGCCCCCCTCCCTCTCATCCGGCCTCTGCCCCCCCTCCCTCTCATCCGGCCTCTGCCCCCCCTCCCTCTCATCCGGCCTCTGCCCCCCTCCCTCTCATCCGGCCTCTGCCCCCCCTCCCTCTCATCCGGCCTCTGCCCCCCCTCTCCCTCTATCCGGCCTCTGCCCCCCCTCCCTCTCATCCGGCCTCTGCCCCCCCTCCCTCTCATCCGGCCTCTGCCCCCCCTCCCTCTCATCCGGCCTCTGACCCCCCTCCCTCTCATCCGGCCTATATCCCTTCCTCCCTCCCATCCGGCTCCCACCCCCCCCCCTCCCTCATTTATCTCCCATGTGCACACGGGCCGCCGTGCGCGTTCGCGCGCACACGCGCGAACATACACACCTACTGCATACATACCTACGGCCACACACACACACACACACACGGACACACACACTCACACCACACACACACACCACACACACACACACACACACACACACACACACACACACACACCACACACAGGGGTGGAATGTAGAATAGGAGAACATAGACCCCACACAACCTATATATTATGTGAGAAATCTTTAAAGAATTCTGATAAAGAAAGAGATCTAGGGGTGGTTCTAGATAGAAAACTATCACCTGAAGACCACATAAAGAATATTGTGCGAGGAGCCTATGCCACGCTTTCTAACTTCAGAATTGCTTTTAAATACATGGATGGCGATATACTAAAGAAATTGTTCATGACTTTTGTTAGGCCAAAGCTAGAATATGCAGCGGTTGTGTGGTGCCCATATCTTAAGAAGCACATCAACAAACTGGAAAAGGTGCAAAGACATGCTACTAAGTGGCTCCCAGAACTGAAGGGCAAGAGCTACGAGGAGAGGTTAGAGGCATTAAATATGCCAAAACTAGAAGACAGAAGAAAAAGAGGTGATATGATCACTACATACAAAATATTAATAGGAATTGATAAAATCGATAGGGAAGATTTCCTGAGACCTGGAACTTTAAGAACAAGAGGTCATAGATTTAAACTAGCTAAACACAGATGCTGAAGAAATATAAGAAAATTTACTTTCGCAAACAGAGTGGTAGACGGTTGGAACAAGTTGGGGGAGAAGGTGGTGGAGGCCAAGACTGTCAGTAGTTTCAAAGCGTTATATGACAAAGAGTGCTGGGAAGACGGGACACCACGAGCGTAGCTCTCATCCTGTAACTACACTTAGGTAATTACTTAGGTAATTACATACACACACACACGAAAAAGTTAGAGAAGACTCAGAGATATGCCACCAGGCTCATCCCGGAACTGAGAGGTATGAGCTACGAGGAAAGGCTAAAGGAGTTGAACCTCACGTCCCTAGAAAACAGAAGAGTGAGGGGAGACATGATAACCACCTACAAAATTCTCAGGGAAATTGACAAGACAAAGACACTCTTCAGCACGGGTGGGACACGAACAAGGAGACACTGGTGGAAACTTAGTACCCAAATGAGCCACAGAGACATTACAAAGAATTTTTTCAGTGTCAGAGTTAAATGGAATGCATTAGGCAGTGATGTGGTGGAGGCTGACTCCATACACAGTTTCAAATAAAGATATGATAATGCCCAGTAGGCTCAGGAACCTGTACAGAAGTTGATTGACAGTTGAGAGACGGGACCAAAGAGATAAAGCTCAACCCCCTAAGTGAATGGTCCAACAAATGGCTGCTAAAGTTTAACCCGAGTAAATGCACAGTAATGAAACTAGGCGGTGAAAACAGGAGGCCAGACACAGGATACAGAATAGGTGATGAAGTACTTAATGAAACGTACAGAGAGAAAGATCTAGGAGTTGATATCACACCAAACCTGTCTCCTGAAGCCCATATAAAAAGAATAACGTCTGCGGCATATGCGAGGCTGGCTAACATCAGAACAGCGTTCAGGAACCTGTGTAAGGAATCATTCAGAATCTTGTACACCACATACGTAAGACCAATCCTGGAGTATGCGGCCCCAGCATGGAAACCCGTACCTTGTCAAACACAAGACGAAGCTGGAAAAAGTTCAGAGGTATGCCACTAGACTAGTCCCAGACTAAGAGGCATGAGTTACGGGGAAAGGCTGCGGGAAATAACCTAACGTCGCTGGAAGACAGAAGAGTGAGGGGAGACACGATCACTACCTACAAAATCATCAAGGGAATTAACAGGGTAGACAAGGATAAACTGTTTAAGACGGGTGGTACGCGAACAAGGGGACACAAGTGGAAACTGAGTACCCACATGAGCCACAGGGACGTTAGAAGAACTTTTTCAGTGTCAGAGTAGTTAACAGGTGGAATGCATTAGGAAGTAATGTGGTGGAGGCTGACTCCATACACAGTTTCAAGTGTAGATATGATAGAGCCCAATAGGCTCAGGAACCTGTACACCAGTTGATTGACAGTTGATAAGCGGGACCAAAGAGCCAGAGCTCAACCCCCGAAAGCACAAATAGGTGAGTACACACTAACAGCGCTCGGAGGTCGTAGTCCTTTGGGCCCGGGTTCGACTCCTGGTCGAGGCACAAACAAATGTGCAGAGTTTCTATAACCCTTGTGGACGGTCGGGGATTGAACGCCGACCTGCAAGAAGCGAGACCGTCGCTCTACCGTCCAACCTGAGAGGTGAATAGACAGGAAATTATTAGGAAATTTGCGAGGAACTGAAGGCCAGCTTGGATGGAGCGGCCACAAGTGACCCTGGGCAGCTGCCAGTGGTGGGAGAGGAGTGGAGAAGGCAGCTGCCAGTGGTGGGAGAGGAGTGGAGAAGGCAGCTGCCAGTGGTGGGAGTGGAGAAGGCAGCTGCCAGTGGTGGGGGAGGAGTGGAGAAGGCAGCTGCCAGTGGTGGGGGAGGAGTGGAGAAGGCAGCTGCCAGTGGTGGGAGAGGAGTGGAGAAGGCAGCTGCCAGTGGTGGGGGAGGAGTGGAGAAGGCAGCTGCCAGTGGTGGGAGAGGAGTGGAGAAGGCAGCTGCCAGTGGTGGGAGAGGAGTGGAGAAGGCAGCTGCCAGTGGTGGGGGAGGAGTGGAGAAGGCAGCTGCCAGTGGTGGGAGAGGAGTGGAGAAGGCAGCTGCCAGTGGTGGGGGAGGAGTGGAGAAGGCAGCTGCCAGTGGTGGGAGAGGAGTGGAGAAGGCAGCTGCCAGTGGTAGGAGAGGAGTGGAGAAGGCAGCTGCCAGTGGTGGGAGAGGAGTGGAGAAGGCAGCTGCCAGTGGTGGGAGAAGAGTGGAGAAGGCAGCTGCCAGTGGTAGGAGTGGAGTGGAGAAGGCAGCTGCCAGTGGTGGGAGTGGAGTGGAGAAGGCAGCTGCCAGTGGTGGGAGTGGAGTGGAGTGGAGAAGGCAGCTGCCAGTGGTGGGAGAGGAGTGGAGAAGGCAGCTGCCAGTGGTAGGAGAGGAGTGGAGAAGGCAGCTGCCAGTGGTAGGAGAGGAGTGGAGAAGGCAGCTGCCAGTCGTAGGAGAGGAGTGGAGAAGGCAGCTGCCAGTCGTAGGAGAGGAGTGGAGAAGGCAGCTGCCAGTCGTAGGAGAGAGTGGAGAAGGCAGCTGCCAGTGGTGGGAGAGGAGTGGAGAAGGCAGCTGCCAGTGGTGGGAGAGGAGTGGAGAAGGCAGCTGCCAGTGGTGGGAGAGGAGTGGAGAAGGCAGCTGCCAGTGGTGGGAGAGGAGTGGAGAAGGCAGCTGCCAGTGGTGGGAGAGGAGTGGAGAAGGCAGCTGCCAGTGGTGGGAGAGGAGTGGAGAAGGCAGCTGCCAGTGGTGGGAGAGGAGTGGAGAAGGCAGCGTATTACCAGGGATGTTAAGAGAGGCAACGCGGGCCCTCATCACAGGCTCTAATTATTATATTTAATGAGTAACTAACAAAGGATGAATTACCCAAACGCTGGAAGAAGTAACTGTGGTGCCAGTGGACAATAATGAAGTGCCACAGAGAAGTGGCACTTAACTAGAGACCAGTGGCACTGATGAGCACCCCCCCCCCCCACCCTCCTCCTCCCCTGTTAGTGCTCCATAGAACACTAAAGATAAGACTAGTCATACACACCTGGAGAGAATCTGGTATGTGAGCAAACATGAACACGGCTTTAGGGTAAGGGAATCATGCCTGACGAACGACTTCCGTGATACAGTAAGGAAAGTAAGGCCAGACAGAGAAGGCTGGGCAGCCTATGTAAGTTTGGACTGCCAGAAAGCCTTCGATATAGTCCCTCACAGCAAATTACTACACAAATTCGAGAGAAAGGTGAGAGCAAGCGGGAAAAGCATTAACAAAGGTAAAGGGTTACCGTACCTTTGTTAACTTTAATACAGGAGTCAGAGCAATGGTAAGGGGGCGAGAAATCGGACTGACGTAACAAGCGGCGTCCCTCAAGGCTCGCTGTTGGCACCCATACCACTGCCCATTTATGCCAATGACCTGTCTGCACAAGTTGATTCTTATATGTCGATGTTTGCAGATGATACAACACTAATGATAAGAGTTGTGACAGGTGAGGAGTGTACGATCCTCCAATAATTAAACAAGTTACAAAGTAGGTCACAGAAATGGCAACTGGAGTTCAACACCAACAAGTGTAAGGTGACGGAAACAGGAACAGGTTCAAAGAGGCTAAAGGACGGTACACAATGAAGGAAAACAACCTCCTTATAAGGACTTGAGAAGGAGGCCCAGGAGTGGACCTAACACCAAGTCGGACTCCAGAGGCTCGCGTATAAAGAACAACGTCTGGAACATTCTCCACACTAACAAAAGTCAGATCCTTCAGTAACCTGAATAAGGAGGCGTTAAGATGGCTGTACACCGCCTACGGGAGACCATAGTACGCCGCCCCAGCCTGGAACCCCACCTAAAATAACACCTTACCAAATGGAAGGGAACTATCAGGAAAAGTGCCAAGCCATTACGACTATTAGCACTGAGAAGAGATCAAGGATTTGGGATTGGACGGGGGGAAGGAATGGTGCCCAACGACTAGGACGGTCGGGGATTGATCGTCCACCTGCATGAAGCAAGAACGTCGCTCTACCGTCCAGCCCAAGTGGTTAGCAGGACCAGGTGGAAGCTGAGTACCCACATGAGCCACAGGGACGTTAGAAAGAACTTTTTCAGTGTCAGAGTAGTTAACAGGTGGAATGCATTAGGCAGTGATGTGGTGGAGGCTGACTCCATACACAGTTTCAAGTGTAGATATGATAGAGCCCAGTAGGCTCAGGAACCTGTACACCTGTTGATTGACAGTTGAGAGGCGGGACCAAAGAGCCAAGCTCAACCCTACAAGCACAACCAGGTGACACACACACACATCACACACACAACACACAGTAAAACACAAACCAAACTACAGTCATTAACAACATTTTTCTCACATCGTCGCCGATTAAATCACCGTAGAGAAGTCTCAAAGTCTCCGTGGACCCCTGCAGACCTCCTGGAGCCGGCCCCAGCCGGCCCCCCTTGTCTTGACACACCAGGGGGGGGGGGGCAACCAGGCCGGCCGGGTGGCCAGGCGGCGGCCCCACAAACGTCCATATTCCCTCAAAAGCGTAAGCCTATACTGGTGGGAGCCGAGGAATATGGTTTTTTTTTTCCTCCTGTCTTCAGAGAGGAAGTATGGCGGGTCCTGGCCGCTAGAACGGCGGGTCCTGGCCGGCTGGGACGGCGGGTCCTGGCCGGCTGGGGCGGCGGGTCCTGCCCGGCTGGGACGCCGGGTCCTGGCCGGCTGGGGCGGCGGGTCCTGCCCGGCTGGGCGGCGGTCCTGGGCCGGCTGGGGCGGCGGGTCCTATCCGGCTGGGGCGGCGGGTCCTGGCCGGCTGGGGCGGCGGGTCCTGGCCGGCTGGGGCGGCGGGTCCTGGCCGGCTGGGGCGGCGGGTCCTGGCCGGCTGGGGCGGCGGGTCCTGGCCGGCTGGGGCGGCGGGTCCTGGCGGCTGGGGCGGCGGGTCCTGGCCGGCTGGGGCGGCGGGTCCTGGCCGGCTGGGGCGGCGGTCCTGGCCGGCTGGGGCGGCGGGAACTAGCCGGCTAGGAGGCGCTCCAGATCCTAGTAGGCTAGGAGGCCAGATCCTAGGAGGGCCAGCTAGGTTCTGGCTGGCTACGATGCCAGATCCTAGCAACCTATGAGGACCAGGTCCTAGCAGGCTAGGAGGACCAGGTCCTAGTAGGCTAGGAGCTCCAGATACTAGCAGGCTAGGAGGACCAGGTCCCAGCAGGCTAAGAGGGCCAGGTCCCAGCAGGCTAGTAGGGCCAGGTCCCAGCAGGCTAGGAGGGCAAGGTCCCAGCAGGCTAGGAGGGCCAGGTCCCAGCAGGCTAGGAGGGCCAGGTCCCAGCAGGCTAGGAGGACCAGGTCCCAGCAGGCTAGGAGGGCCAGGTCCAAACAGGCTAGGAGGACCAGGTCCCAGCAGGCTAGGAGGGCCAGGTCCCAGCAGGCTAGGAGGGCCAGGTCCCAGCAGGCTAGGAGGACCAGGTCCCAGCAGGCTAGGAGGGCCAGATCCCAGCAGGCTAGGAGGACCAGGTCCCAGCAGGCTAGGAGGGCCAGGTCCCAGCAGGCTAGGAGGACCAGGTCCAGCAGGCTAGGAGGGCCAGGTCCCAGCAGGCTAGGAGGGCAAGGTCCAGCAGGCTAGGAGGGCCAGGTCCCAGCAGGCTAGGAGGCCAGGTCCCAGCAGGCTAGGAGGGCCAGGTCCCAGCAGGCTAGGAGGGCCAGGTCCCAGCAGGCTAGGAGGGCCAGGTCCCAGCAGGTTAGGAGGGCAAGGTCCCAGCAGACTAGGGGGACCAGGTCCCAGCAGGCTAGGAGGGCCAGGTCCCAGCAGGCTAGGAGGACCAGGTCCCAGCAGGCTAGGGGGACCAGGTCCCAGCAGGCTAGGAGGGCCAGGTCCAGCAGGTTAGGAGGGCCAGGTCCCAGCAGGCTAGGAGGGCCAGGTCCCAGCAGGCTAGGAGGGCCAGGTCCCAGCTGGCTAGGAGGGCCAGGTCCCAGCAGGCTAGGAGGGCCAGATCCCAGCAGGCTAGGAGGGCCAGGTCCCAGCAGGCTAGGAGGGCAAGGTCCCAGCAGGCTAGGAGGGCAAGGTCCCAGCAGGCTAGGAGGGCCAGGTCCCAGCAGGCTAGGAGGGCCAGGTCCCAGCAGGTTAGGAGGGCCAGGTCCCAGCAGGCTAGGAGGGCCAGGTCCCAGCAGGCTAGGAGGGCCAGGTCCCAGCAGGCTGGGAGGGCCAGGTCCCAGCAGGCTAGGAGGACCAGGTCCCAGCAGGCTAGGAGGACCAGGTCCCAGCAGGCTAGGAGGACCAGGTCCCAGCAGGCTAGGAGGGCAAGGTCCCAGCAGGCTATGAGGGCAAGGTCCCAGCAGGCTAGGAGGACCAGGTCCCAGCAGGCTAGGAGGGCCAGGTCCCAGCAGGCTAGGAGGACCAGGTCCCAGCAGGCTAGGAGGGCCAGGTCCCAGCAGGCTAGGAGGACCAGGTCCCAGCAGGCTAGGAGGGCAAGGTCCCAGCAGGCTATGAGGGCAAAGTCCCAGCAGGCTAGGAGGACCAGGTCCAGCAGGCTAGGAGGGCAAGGTCCCAGCAGGCTATGAGGGCAAGGTCCCAGCAGGCTAGGAGGACCAGATCCCAGCAGGCTAGGAGGGCCAGGTCCCAGCAGGCTAGGAGGACCAGGTCCCAGCAGGCTAGGAGGGCAAGGTCCCAGCAGGCTAGGAGGACCAGGTCCCAGCAGGCTAGGAGGACCAGGTCCCAGCAGGCTAGGAGGACCAGGTCCCAGCAGGCTAGGAGGACCAGGTCCCAGCAGGCTAGGAGGACCAGGTCCCAGCAGGCTAGGAGGACCAGGTCCCAGCAGGCTAGGAGGACCAGGTCCCAGCAGGCTAGGAGGACCAAGTCCCAGCAGGCTAGGAGGACCAGGTCCCAGCAGGCTAGGAGGACCAGGTCCCAGCAGGCTAGGAGGACCAGGTCCCAGCAGGCTAGGAGGACCAGGTCCCAGCAGGCTAGGAGGACCAGGTCCCAGCAGGCTAGGAGGACCATTTCCCAGCAGGCTAGGAGGGCAAGGTCCCAGCCAGCCTCCTTCAGAAATGGTTGGGTTGTAATTAAATATGCAAATGAAAATGACGTCACAAATTCATCGATCATCGCTAAGCCTCTTGTTTCAACATTCATACATTTATTGCTGTATTTCCCCCATCATACACCATCGCTATACAGGAATTAATACAACAATTATTTGCATAAGCGATCAAGGGGAAAAAACAGTACGACCCAAAAAAAAATATCCGGAAAAAAAACAAAACAAACGTATTTGAACGTTTTTTCCAGCACTGCCGTGTGATGGAAGGAGGGACGAAGTGCTGTGGGAGGCGGACGAAGCGTAGTGAAAGGCGAGGGTAAAAACGTCGTACGTCTGGCCGCGGCGGCTAAGCCTGTGCGGGAGGAGGTACCGCCGGCCCCGGCGCCCGCCGCGGCCCTAGCCTAGCGGCAGGCCTGAAAACTGGCCGACAATCCTCTCTCCCTCATCCCTTCCCACCTTCCCTACATTCTCTACCTTCCCCTACCTGCCGGCCTACCTACCTACCTTCCCTACCCTCCTCTCTTTACCTTCCGCCGGCCCGCCTGCTTGCCTGCCGACCTGTGTACCTCCAACCCGCAGTCTCTCTACCTCCCGCAACTTATGTTCAAACTCTCTACCTCAACTTCTATGAGAGTCCCCCCCCTCCAGCCTAGACAAGAGTCCCCCACCAGCCTGGACAAGAGTCCCCCCTCCAGCCTGGACAGGAGTCCCCCACCAGCCTGGACAAGAGTCCCCTCTCCAGCCTGGACAAGAGTCCCCTCTCCAGCTGGACAAGAGTCCCCCCTCCGTCCTGGAAAAGTCCCCCTCCAGCCTGGTAAAAGTCCCCCCTCCAGCTGGCCAAGAGTCCCCCTCCAGCCTGGCAAGAGTCCCCCCTCCAGCCTGGCAAGAGTCCCCCTCCAGCCTGGACAAGAATCCCCCTCCAGCCTGGACAAGAGTCCTCCCTCCAGCGGACAAGTCCCCNATATATATATATATATATATATATAATATATATATATATATATATATATGGGTGCCATGGCAGACCCAGCACTCAGACCAGCCATGCCGAAAGCCAAGAAACAGTCCAGTTGGGACAGCCCATTGCAGACAAAGAAGCCACAGCTTTGCTGGAGGCAGCAACAACCCCAGTGATCGTGCACGCCTCACAGCTGTGCAGGGCCCCCATGCAGGGGATCCTTTTGGCAGTCCCTATGTCTGCGACAGGCACACGTCTTGATCCGCAGGAGCTCCGTATTGCAGTCGCTCTCCCTCTTGCTGCCCCTATCCACATGTTCATAGGTGTATTTGCGGCGAGGCAGATGCTGACGAATATGGATTGCATGGCCTGCACTGTGGAAAATCTGGTGGTTGGCACACTAATCACGACGAAGTCAACGACATCATTAAAGAAGCCTTGCCTCTGCTCAGTGTCCAGCGGAGAGAGAGCCCGCACCCTACTGAACCGTGACTCTGTTAGCTTTGCCGGCCGACCAGACGGAATCACACTGCGTCCGTGGAAGGGTGGCAGACAGTTGGCAGGGGAATATACTTGCGTATCCACCCTGGCAGCCACATACATCAACCTCTCTGCCGGCACAGCAGGAGCCGCGGCGACACACAGAGAAAGAGACAAGTCAGCCAAGTATAGGCAATTAGATTATCGGTACAACTTCGTTCCAATAGGGTCTGAGACCCTAGGCCCTGGGGAGAGAGTGCAAGAGGGTTCTTAAGGATCTTGGTTCCCGCTCATTGACACTACAAGAGACCCTAGAGCGGCAACTTTTCTCTTTCAGCGCCTCAGTGTCGCGATCCAGAGGGGGAATGCTCGCTGCATCCTCGGTTCCTGCCCAACGTCGGAGGAGTTCGAGGAAATCTACAGCCTCTAGGAAGCGAACTTTTTTTTCTGTCCTCTTAATGTTCATTTTTTGTATAAAATCAGATATGTAACTGTATAACCCTGCATAATAAAGTGTACACCATAAAAAAGGGGTGGTAGAGAAACGAACACTCTTATGTATTCAGAGTTAAATGGCAAGTTTTTCCCTGAATGCTCTGGGTCCCTTCTCTGAGGCTGTGGGTCCCTATAATTGCACCAGAGGTGGTACCCCCCTATATATATGATATATATATATATATATATTATATATATATATATATAGATATATATAGATATATATATAATATATATATATATATACACACACACATACACACAAAATACAACTTTTTCTCCCGTAAACATTCCCAGGTGGGTCAAGCGCGTCTCCTTGTGACCTCAAATGGATGGGTGACCCTGGCTTGGTGACCCCCAGGCGCTGTTGCACTTGTTGCAGGTCAATGATACAATGATGCAACATACCCGTCCCCCCTCCCCCCCTCCCCCCCCATGTCTGCAATACAGTACTTGTATTTAGTGTATGGTACGACCTCCCCCTCCCCCCCCCCATCACTCCTTACATTATTGATTTGCAAACGCCGGGTGGCAGGTGGGGTGGGAGGGGTGGCAGGTGGGGAGGTGTGGGGTGGTGTGGGGTGGCAGGTGGGGTGGGGAGGGGTGGCAGGTGGGGGGGGTGGCAGGTGGGGTGGGGAGGGTTGATGATACTCTTCAAGACGCTGGTGCTCTCTAGAGTGGAGTACTGCTGCACAATGACAGCCCCTTTCAAAGCTGGAGAAATTGCTGACCTGGAGAGCGTGCAGAGATCCTTTACTGCTAGAATTCACTCAGTAAAACACCTAAACTATTGGGACCGACTAAAGAGCCTAAATCTGTATTCTCTTGAGCGTCGGCGGGAGATATACATAATAATTTACATACACATGGAAGATACTAGGGGCTGGTCCCAAACCTGTACACAGAAATAACACCACATGAGACCAGGAGGCATGGCAGGATGTGCAGAATACCCCCGTTGAAGAGCAGAGGTGCAACAGGTACTCTGAGAGAGAACTATCAACATCAGAGGCCCGAGATTGTTCAACACACTTCCACTACACATAAAGGACATAACTGGCTGACCCCTCACAGTCTTCAAGAGAGAACTATCAACATCAGAGGCCGAGACTGTTCAACACGCTTCCACTACACATAAGGGGCATAACTGACCGACCCCTCACAGTGTTCAAGAGAGAACTATCAACATCAGAGGCCCGAGACTGTTCAACACGCTTCCACTACACATAAGGGACATAACTGGCCGACCCCTCACAGTGTTCAAGAGAGAACTATCAACATCAGAGGCCCGAAACTGTTCAACACGCTTCCACTACACATAAGGGACATAACTGGCCGACCCCTCACAATGTTCAAGAGAGAACTATCAACATCAGAGGCCCGAGACTGTTCAACACGCTTCCACTACACATAAGGGACATAACTGGCCGACCCCTCACAGTGTTCAAGAGAGAACTATCAACATCAGAGGCCCGAGACTGTTCAACACGCTTCCACTACACATAAGGGACATAACTGGCCGACCCCTCACAGTGTTCAAGAGAGAACTATCAACATCAGAGGGCCGAGACTGTTCAACACTCTTCCACTACACATAAGGGACATAACTGGCCGACCCCTCACAGTGTTCAAGAGAGAACTATCAACATCAGAGGCCCGAGACTGTTCAACACGCTTCCACTACACATAAGGGACATAACTGGCCGACCCCTCACAGTGTTCAAGAGAGAAATTTACAAACACCTCCAAAGGATACCTGATCACAAGGCTGTGACTCATACGTGAGGCTGCGAGCAGCCGCGTCCAACAGCCTGGTTGACCAGTCCAGCAACCAGGAGGCCTGGTCGGGGACCGGGCCGCGGGGTCGTTGATCCTCGGAACCTTCACAAGGTTTTTTTTTTTTGGGGGGGGGGGGAGTAAAGAGGAAGGAGAGACATAGGCGAAGGGAAGTATAGAAGTGGGAAATACAGTGAAAGGTATGAAAGCAGGCGGGCTGTCCGCCTTGCTGACACCAGGCGGGCTGTCCGCCTTGCTGACACCAGGCGGGCTGTCCGCCTTGCTGACACCAGGCGGACTGTCCGCCTTGCTGACACCAGGCGGGCTGTCCGCCTTGCTGACACCAGGCGGGCTGTCCGCCTTGCTGACACCAGGCGGGCTGTCCGCCTTGCTGACACCAGGCGGGCTGTCCGCCTTGCTGACACCAGGCGGGCTGTCCGCCTTGCTGACACCAGGCGGGCTGTCCGCCTTGCTGACACCAGGCGGGCTGTCCGCCTTGCTGACACCAGGCGGCTGTCCGCCTTGCTGACACCAGGCGGGCTGTCCGCCTTGCTGACACCAGGCGGGCTGTCCGCCTTGCTGACACCAGGCGGGCTGTCCGCCTTGCTGACACCAGGCGGGCTGTCCGCCTTGCTGACACCAGGCGGGCTGTCCGCCTTGCTGACACCAGGCGGGCTGTCCGCCTGCTGACACCAGGCGGGCTGTCCGCCTTGCTGACACCAGGCGGGCTGTCCGCCTTGCTGACACCAGGCGGGCTGTCCGCCTTGCTGACACCAGGCGGGCTGTCCACCTTGCTGACACCAGGCGGGCTGTCCGCCTTGCTGACACCAGGCGGGCTGTCCGCCTTGCTGACACCAGGCGGGCTGTCCGCCTTGCTGACACGATGTGTGGGTGTTGGCAGCTAAGCTAAGCTGGCTCCCTCTTGTCAGGCAGCTGTGAGTGTGTGAGAGGTTCTTCACATGTGTTTTCACCATATATGGATGTCTATAGATGATACTGTGTAGCATTCATATATACACACGCCGATGCTTCCACACAATAGGTGAGTACACATGTTGTTCTGTTTAAGGCTCTTTGTTTTATTATTATTATTTATTGAGTTGTTCATATATACATATTATTATCCCTCATGTTTCACCCTCCAGCCAGACCTTCCCCTCTTTCCCTCACTTTGATGGAATTTCCTTCTACGCCTCCTCCCTCCTCCCTTTCCCTCACACATCCCTGCCCCCCCCTCCTCTCATCCGGCCTCTACCCCCCTCCCTCTCATCCGGCCTCTGCCTCCCTCCCTCCATCCGGCCTCTGCCCCCCCTCCCTCTCATCCGGCCTCTGCCCCCCCTCCCTCCCATCCGGCCTCTGCCCCCCTCCCTCTCATCCGGCCTCTGCCCCCCTCCCTCTCATCCGGCCTCTGCCCCCCCTCCCTCTCATCCGGCCTCTGCCCCCCCTCCCTCCCATCCGGCCTCTGCCCCCCTCCCTCTCATCCGGCCTCTGCCCCCCTCCCTCTCATCCGGCCTCTGCCCCCCCTCCCTCTCATCCGGCCTCTGACCCCCCTCCCTCTCATCCGGCCTCTACCCCCCTCCCTCTCATCCGGCCTCTGCCTCCCTCCCTCTCATCCGGCCTCTGCCCCCCCTCCCTCTCATCCGCCTCTGACCCCCTCCCTCTCATCCGGCCTCTGACCCCCTCCCTCTCATCCGGCCTCTGCCCCCCCTCCCTCTCATCCGGCCTCTGCCCCCCCTCCCTCTCATCCGGCCTCTGCCCCCCCTCCCTCTCATCCGCTTCTGCCCCCCCTCCCTCTCATCCGGCCTCTGCCCCCCCTCCCTCTCATCCGGCCTCTACCCCCCTCCCTCTCATCCGGCCTCTGCCCCCCTCCCTCTCATCCGGCCTCTGCCCCCCCTCCCTCTCATCCGGCCTCTACCCCCCTCCCTCTCATCCGGCCTCTGCCCCCCCCCTCCCTCTCATCCGGCCCTGACACCCTCCCTCTCATCCGGCCTCTGCCCCCCTCCCTCTCATCCGGCCTCTGCCCCCCCTCCCTCTCATCCGGCCTATATCCCTTCCTCCCTCCCATCCGGCTCCTACCCCCCCCTCCCTCATTTATCTCCCATGTGCACACGGGCCGCCGTGCGCGTTCGCGCGCACACGCGCGAACATACACACCTACTGCATACATACCTACGGCCACACACAGACACACACACGGCCACACACACACACCAACACACACACACACACACAGGGGTGGAATGTAGAATAGGAGAACATAGACCCCACACAACCTATATATTATGTGAGAAATCTTTAAAGAATTCTGATAAAGAAAGAGATCTAGGGGTGGTTCTAGATAGAAAACTATCACCTGAAGACCACATAAAGAATATTGTGCGAGGAGCCTATGCCACGCTTTCTAACTTCAGAATTGCTTTTAAATACATGGATGGCGATATACTAAAGAAATTGTTCATGACTTTTGTTAGGCCAAAGCTAGAATATGCAGCGGTTGTGTGGTGCCCATATCTTAAGAAGCACATCAACAAACTGGAAAAGGTGCAAAGACATGCTACTAAGTGGCTCCCAGAACTGAAGGGCAAGAGCTACGAGGAGAGGTTAGAGGCATTAAATATGCCAAAACTAGAAGACAGAAGAAAAAGAGGTGATATGATCACTACATACAAAATATTAATAGGAATTGATAAAATCGATAGGGAAGATTTCCTGAGACCTGGAACTTTAAGAACAAGAGGTCATAGATTTAAACTAGCTAAACACAGATGCTGAAGAAATATAAGAAAATTTACTTTCGCAAACAGAGTGGTAGACGGTTGGAACAAGTTGGGGGAGAAGGTGGTGGAGGCCAAGACTGTCAGTAGTTTCAAAGCGTTATATGACAAAGAGTGCTGGGAAGACGGGACACCACGAGCGTAGCTCTCATCCTGTAACTACACTTAGGTAATTACTTAGGTAATTACATACACACACACACGAAAAAGTTAGAGAAGACTCAGAGATATGCCACCAGGCTCATCCCGGAACTGAGAGGTATGAGCTACGAGGAAAGGCTAAAGGAGTTGAACCTCACGTCCCTGGAAAACAGAAGAGTAAGGGGAGACATGATAACCACCTACAAAATTCTCAGGGAAATTGACAAGACAAAGACACTCTTCAGCACGGGTGGGACACGAACAAGGAGACACTGGTGGAAACTTAGTACCCAAATGAGCCACAGAGACATTACAAAGAATTTTTTCAGTGTCAGAGTTAAATGGAATGCATTAGGCAGTGATGTGGTGGAGGCTGACTCCATACACAGTTTCAAATAAAGATATGATAATGCCCAGTAGGCTCAGGAACCTGTACAGAAGTTGATTGACAGTTGAGAGACGGGACCAAAGAGATAAAGCTCAACCCCCTAAGTGAATGGTCCAACAAATGGCTGCTAAAGTTTAACCCGAGTAAATGCACAGTAATGAAACTAGGCGGTGAAAACAGGAGGCCAGACACAGGATACAGAATAGGTGATGAAGTACTTAATGAAACGTACAGAGAGAAAGATCTAGGAGTTGATATCACACCAAACCTGTCTCCTGAAGCCCATATAAAAAGAATAACGTCTGCGGCATATGCGAGGCTGGCTAACATCAGAACAGCGTTCAGGAACCTGTGTAAGGAATCATTCAGAATCTTGTACACCACATACGTAAGACCTATTCTGGAGTATGCAGCCCCAGCATGGAGCCCGTACCTTGTCAAACACAAGACGAAGCTGGAAAAAGTTCAGAGGTATGCCACTAGACTAGTCCCAGAACTAAGAGGCATGAGTTACGAGGAAAGGCTCCGTGAAATTAACCTAACGTCGCTGGAAGACAGAAGGTGAGGGGAGACACGATCACTACCTACAAAATCATCAGAGGAATTAACAGAGTAGACAAGGATAAACTGTTTAAGACGGGTGGTACGCGAACAAGGGGACACAGGTGGAAACTGAGTACCCACATGAGCCACAGGGACGTTAGAAGAATTTTTTCAATGTCAGAGTAGTTAACAGGTGGAATGCATTAGGCAGTGATGTGGTGGAGGCTGACTCCATACACTGTTTCAAATGTAGATATGATAGAGCCCAGTAGGCTCAGGAACCTGTACACCTGTTGATTGACGGTTGATAAGCGGGACCAAAGAGCCAGAGCTCAACCCCCGAAAGCACAAATAGGTGAGTACACACTAACAGCGCTCGGAGGTCGTAGTCCTTTGGGCCCGGGTTCGACTCCTGGTTGAGGCACAAACAAATGTGCGGAGTTTCTATAACCCTTGTGGACGGTCGGGGATTGAACGCCGACCTGCAAGAAGCGACACCGTCGCTCTACCGTCCAACCTGAGAGGTGAATAGACAGGAAATTATTAGGAAATTTGCGAGGAACTGAAGGCCAGCTTGGATGGCGCGGTCACAAGTGACCCTGGGCAGCTGCCAGTGGTGGGAGTGGAGAAGGCAGCTGCCAGTGGTGGGAGTGGAGAAGGCAGCTGCCAGTGGTAGGAGAGGTGTGGAGAAGGCAGCTGCCAGTGGTAGGAGAGGTGTGGAGAAGGCAGCTGCCAGTGGTGGGAGTGGAGAAGGCAGCTGCCAGTGGTGGGAGTGGAGAAGGCAGCTGCCAGTGGTGGGAGTGGAGAAGGCAGCTGCCAGTGGTAGGAGAGGAGTGGTGAAGGCAGCTGCCAGTGGTGGGAGTGGAGTGGAGAAGGCAGCTGCCAGTGGTGGGAGAGGAGTGGAGAAGGCAGCTGCCAGTGGTGGGAGTGGAGAAGGCAGCTGCCAGTGGTGGGAGTGGAGAAGGCAGCTGCCAGTGGTGGGAGTGGAGAAGGCAGCTGCCAGTGGTAGGAGAGGAGTGGAGAAGGCAGCTGCCAGTGGTGGGAGTGGAGTGGAGAAGGCAGCTGCCAGTGGTGGGAGTGGAGAAGGCAGCTGCCAGTGGTGGGAGAGGAGTGGAGAAGGCAGCTGCCAGTGGTGGGAGAGGAGTGGAGAAGGCAGCTGCCAGTGGTGGGAGAGGAGTGGAGAAGGCAGCTGCCAGTGGTGGGAGAGGAGTGGAGAAGGCAGCTGCCAGTGGTGGGAGAGGAGTGGAGAAGGCAGCTGCCAGTGGTGGAGAGGAGTGGAGAAGGCAGCTGCCAGTGGTGGGAGAGGAGTGGAGAAGGCAGCTGCCAGTGGTGGGAGAGGAGTGGAGAAGGCAGCTGCCAGTGGTGGGAGAGGAGTGGAGAAGGCAGCTGCCAGTGGTGGGAGAGGAGTGGAGAAGGCAGCTGCCAGTGGTGGGAGAGGAGTGGAGAAGGCAGCTGCCAGTGGTGGGAGAGGAGTGGAGAAGGCAGCTGCCAGTGGTGGGAGAGGAGTGGAGAAGGCAGCTGCCAGTGGTGGGAGAGGAGTGGAGAAGGCAGCTGCCAGTGGTGGGAGAGGAGTGGAGAAGGCAGCTGCCAGTGGTGGGAGAGGAGTGGAGAAGGCAGCTGCCAGTGGTGGGAGAGGAGTGGAGAAGGCAGCTGCCAGTGGTGGGAGAGGAGTGGAGAAGGCAGCTGCCAGTGGTGGGAGAGGAGTGGAGAAGGCAGCTGCCAGTGGTGGGAGAGGAGTGGAGAAGGCAGCTGCCAGTGGTGGGAGAGGAGTGGAGAAGGCAGCTGCCAGTGGTGGGAGAGGAGTGGAGAAGGCAGCTGCCAGTGGTGGGAGAGGAGTGGAGAAGGCAGCTGCCAGTGGTGGGAGTGGAGAAGGCAGCTGCCAGTGGTGGGAGAGGAGTGGAGAAGGCAGCTGCCAGTGGTGGGAGAGGAGTGGAGAAGGCAGCTGCCAGTGGTGGGAGAGGAGTGGAGAAGGCAGCTGCCAGTGGTGGGAGAGGAGTGGAGAAGGCAGCTGCCAGTGGTGGGAGAGGAGTGGAGAAGGCAGCTGCCAGTGGTGGGAGAGGAGTGGAGAAGGCAGCTGCCAGTGGTGGGAGAGGAGTGGAGAAGGCAGCTGCCAGTGGTGGGAGAGGAGTGGAGAAGGCAGCTGCCAGTGGTGGGAGAGGAGTGGAGAAGGCAGCTGCCAGTGGTGGGAGAGGAGTGGAGAAGGCAGCTGCCAGTGGTGGGAGAGGAGTGGAGAAGGCAGCTGCCAGTGGTGGGAGAGGAGTGGAGAAGGCAGCTGCCAGTGGTGGGAGAGGAGTGGAGAAGGCAGCTGCCAGTGGTGGGAGAGGAGTGGAGAAGGCAGCTGCCAGTGGTGGGAGAGGAGTGGAGAAGGCAGCTGCCAGTGGTGGGAGAGGAGTGGAGAAGGCAGCTGCCAGTGGTGGGAGAGGAGTGGAGAAGGCAGCTGCCAGTGGTGGGAGAGGAGTGGAGAAGGCAGCTGCCAGTGGTGGGAGAGGAGTGGAGAAGGCAGCTGCCAGTGGTGGGAGAGGAGTGGAGAAGGCAGCTGCCAGTGGTGGGAGAGGAGTGGAGAAGGCAGCTGCCAGTGGTGGGAGAGGAGTGGAGAAGGCAGCTGCCAGTGGTGGGAGAGGAGTGGAGAAGGCAGCTGCCAGTGGTGGGAGTGGAGAAGGCAGCTGCCAGTGGTGGGAGAGGAGTGGAGAAGGCAGCTGCCAGTGGTGGGAGAGGAGTGGAGAAGGCAGCTGCCAGTGGTGGGAGTGGAGAAGGCAGCTGCCAGTGGTGGGAGAGGAGTGGAGAAGGCAGCTGCCAGTGGTGGGGGAGGAGTGGAGAAGGCAGCTGCCAGTGGTGGGAGAGGAGTGGAGAAGGCAGCTGCCAGTGGTGGGAGAGGAGTGGAGAAGGCAGCTGCCAGTGGTGGGAGAGGAGTGGAGAAGGCAGCTGCCAGTGGTGGGAGAGGAGTGGAGAAGGCAGCTGCCAGTGGTAGGAGAGGAGTGGAGAAGGCAGCTGCCAGTGGTGGGGGAGGAGTGGAGAAGGCAGCTGCCAGTGGTGGGAGAGGAGTGGAGAAGGCAGCGTATTACCAGGGATATTAAGAGAGGCAGCGCGGGCCCTCATCACAGGCTCTAATTATTATATTTAATGAGTAACTAACAAAGGATGAATTACCCAAACGCTGGAAGAAGTAACTGTGGTGCCAGTGGACAATAATGAAGTGCCACAGAGAAGTGGCACTTAACTAGAGACCAGTGGCACCGATGAGCACCCCCCCCCCTCCTCCTCCCCTGTTAGTGCTCCATAGAACACTAAAGATAAGACTTGTCATACACACCTGGAGAGCATCAGGTATGTGAGCAAACATGAACACGGCTTTAGGGTAAGGGAATCATGCCTGACGAACGACTTCCGTGATACAGTAAGGAAAGTAAGGCCAGACAGAGAAGGTTGGGCAGACTATGTAAGTTTTGGACTGCCAGAAAGCCTTCGATATAGTCCCTTCACAATAGGTTACTACACAAATTCGAGAGAAAGGTGAGAGCAAGCGGGAAAAGCATTAACAAAGGTAAAGGGTTACCTGTACCTTTGTTAACTTTAATACAGGAGTGAGAGCAATGGTAAGGGGGCGAGAAATCGGACTGACGTAACAAGCGGCGTCCCTCAAGGCTCGCTGTTGGCACCCATACTACTGCCCATTTATGCAAATGACCTGTCTGCACAAGTTGATTCTTATATGTCGATGTTTGCAGATGATACAACACTAATGATAAGAGTTGTGACAGGTGAGGAGTGTACGATCCTCCAATAATTAAACAAGTTACAAAGTAGGTCACAGAAATGGCAACTGGAGTTCAACACCAACAAGTGTAAGGTGACGGAAACAGGAACAGGTTCAAAGAGGCTAAAGGACGGTACACAATGAAGGAAAACAACCTCCTTATTAAGGACTTGAGAAGGAGGCCCAGGAGTGGACCTAACACCAAGTCGGACTCCAGAGGCTCGCGTATAAAGAACAACGTCTGGAACATTCTCCACACTAACAAAAGTCAGCTCCTTCAGTAACCTGAATAAGGAGGCGTTAAGATGGCTGTACACCGCCTACGGGAGACCATAGTACGCCGCCCCAGCCTGGAACCCCACCTAAAATAACACCTTACCAAATGGAAGGGAACTATCAGGAAAAGTGCCAAGCCATTACGACTATATAGCACTGAGAAGAGATCAAGGATTTGGGATTGGACGGGGGAAGGAATGGTGCCCAACGACTAGGACGGTCGGGGATTGATCGTCCACCTGCATGAAGCGAGAACGTCGCTCTACCGTCCAGCCCAAGTGGTTAGGCAGGACACAGGTGGAAGCTGAGTACCCAAATGAGCCACAGGGACGTTAGAAAGAACTTTTTCAGTGTCAGAGTAGTTAACAAATGGAATGCATTAGGCAGTGATGTGGTGGAGGCTGACTCCATACACAGCTTCAAGTGTAGATATGATAGAGCCCAGTAGGCTCAGGAACCTGTACACCTGTTGATTGACAGTTGAGAGGCGGGACCAAAGAGCCAAAGCTCAACCCCTGCAAGCACAACCAGGTGACACACACACACACACACACACACACACACACACACAACACACACACACACACACACACACAGTACACAAACAAACTACAGTCATTAACAACATTTTTCTCACATCGTCGCCGATTAAATCACCGTAGAGAAGTCTCAAAGTCTCCGTGGACCCCTGCAGACCTCCTGGAGCCGGCCCCAGCCGGCCCCCCTTGTCTTGACATACCAGGGGGGGGGGGGCAACCAGGCCGGCCCGGGTGGCCAGGCGGGCGGCCCACAAACGTCCATATTCCCTCAAAAGCGTAAGCCTATACTGGTGGGAGCGAGGAATATGGTTTTTTTTTTCCTCCTGTCTTCAGAGAGGAAGTATGGCGGGTCCTGGCCGGCTAGAACGGCGGGTCCTGGCCGGCTGGGGCGGCGGGTCCTGGCCGGCTAGAACGGCGGGTCCTGGCCGGCTGGGGCGGCGGGTCCTGGCGGCTGGGGCGGCGGGTCCTGGCCGGCTAGAACGGCGGGTCCTGGCCGGCTGGGGCGGCGGGTCCTGGCCGGCTGGGGCGGCGGGTCCTGGCCGGCTAGAACGGCGGGTCCTGGCCGGCTGGGACGGCGGGTCCTGGCCGGCTGGGGCGGCGGGTCCTGGCCGGCTGGGGCGGCGGGTCCTGGCCGGCTAGAACGGCGGGTCCTGGCCGGCTGGGACGGCGGGTCCTGGCCGGCTGGGACGGCGGGTCCTGGCGGCTGGGGCGGCGGGTCCTGGCCGGCTGGGGCGGCGGGTCCTGGCCGGCTAGAACGGCGGGTCCTGGCCGGTGGGACGGCGGGTCCTGGCGGGCTGGGACGGCGGGTCCTGGCCGGCTGGGGCGGCGGGTCCTGGCCGGCTGGGGCGGCGGGTCCTGGCCGGCTGGGGCGGCGGGTCCTGGCCGGCTGGGACGGCGGGTCCTGGCCGGCTGGGCGGCGGGTCCTGGCCGGCTGGGGGCGGCGGGTCCTGGCCAGTGGGGCGGCGGGAACTAGCGGCTAGGAGGCGCTCCAGATCCTAGTAGGCTAGGAGGCCAGATCCTAGGAGGGAAGCTAGGTTCTGGCTGGCTACGATGCCAGATCTTAGCAAGCTAGGAGGACCAGGTCCTAGCAGGCTAGGACCAGGTCCTAGTAGGCTAGGAGCTCCAGATACTAGCAGGCTAGGAGGACCAGTCCCCACCAGGCTAGGAGGGCTAGGTCCCAGCAGGCTAGGAGGGCCAGGTCCCAGCAGGCTAGGAGGGCCAGATCCCAGCAGGCTAGGAGGGCAAGGTCCCAGCATACTAGGAAAGCTAGGTCTCAGCAGGCTAGGAGGGCCAGGTCCCAGCAGGCTAGGAGGGCCAGGTCCCAGCAGGCTAGGAGGGCTAGGTCCCAGCAGGCTAGGAGGGCAAGGTCCCAGCAGGCTAGGAGGGCTAGGTCCCGCAGGCTAGGAGGGCCAGGTCCCAGCAGGCTAGGAGGGCCAGGTCCCAGCAGGCTAGGAGGACCAGGTCCCAGCAGGCTAGGAGGACCAGGTCCCAGCAGGCTAGGAGGACCAGGTCCAGCAGGCTAGGAGGACCAGGTCCCAGCAGGCTAGGAGGGCAAGGTCCCAGCAGGCTAGGAGGGCAAGGTCCCAGCAGGCTAGGAGGGCCAGGTCCCAGCAGGCTAGGAGGGCCAGGTCCCAGCAGGCTAGGAGGGCCAGGTCCCAGCAGGCTAGGAGGGCCAGGTCCCAGCAGGTTAGGAGGGCAAGGTCCCAGCAGGCTAGGGGGCCAGGTCCCAGCAGGCTAGGAGGGCCAGGTCCCAGCAGGCTAGGAGGGCCAGGTCCCAGCAGGCTAGGAGGACCAGGTCCCAGCAGGCTAGGGGGACCAGGTCCCAGCAGGCTAGGAGGGCCAGGTCCCAGCAGGCTAGGAGGGCCAGGTCCCAGCAGGCTAGGAGGGCCAGGTCCCAGCAGGCTAGGAGGCCAGGTCCCAGCAGGCTAGGAGGGCCAGGTCCCAGCAGGCTAGGAGGGCCAGGTCCCAGCAGGCTAGGAGGGCCAGGTCCCAGCAGGCTAGGAGGACCAGGTCCCAGCAGGCTAGGAGGGCAAGGTCCCAGCAGGCTATGAGGGCAAGGTCCCAGCAGGCTAGGAGGGCAGGTCCCAGCAGGCTAGGAGGGCCAGGTCCCAGCAGGCTAGGAGGGCCAGGTCCCAGCAGGCTAGGAGGGCCAGGTCCCAGCAGGCTAGGAGGGCCAGGTCCCAGCAGGCTAGGAGGGCAAGGTCCCAGCAGGCTATGAGGGCAAGGTCCCAGCAGGCTAGGAGGGCCAGGTCCCAGCAGGCTAGGAGGGCAAGGTCCCAGCAGGCTAGGAGGGCAAGGTCCCAGAGGCTAGAGGACCAGGTCCAGCAGGCTAGGAGGGCAGGTCCCAGCAGGCTAGGAGGGCCAGGTCCCAGCAGGCTAGGAGGACCAGGTCCCAGCAGGCTAGGAGGGCAAGGTCCCAGCAGGCTAGGAGGGCCAGTCCCAGCAGGCTAGGAGGACCAGGTCCCAGCAGGCTAGGAGGGCAAGGTCCCAGCAGGCTAGGAGGGCAAGGTCCCAGCAGGCTAGGAGGACCAGGTCCCAGCAGGCTAGGAGGACCAGGTCCCAGCAGGCTAGGAGGGCA
>WNGS01049181.1:0-20226 GCA_020271785.1 Procambarus virginalis | reverse complement strand
AACACGTCAATGGGAACCGACAAAGCGTGAAAAGCAGGATGAGGTAGTGACGAAGGAGAGGATGACCCAGCCATGCTTGAACCAGGTCTGCTGTGTGATATAGGCGAGTAAACGTATACACATCTGATACAGCGGAAAGTGAGGAGGGTGCGAGGAGTTATAAGGGGGAAGAAGTTAGTTGGAAAACGACATCCTCCTTCTGAATGGTGGAATCATGGAGATGCAAGTGGAGGCTATTGAGTAGACTAAGCATGGTGATGAGAGAACTAAGTGGGAGGGCTGGGATCCATTAATATGAAAGTGTACTAGAGCACACACCAAAAAAGAAAGATACTTTTGATCAAGGATGGGGGAGAGAGCAGCCGGTAGTGAATAATCAGTTCGAAGGCAAGAACAGAGAAAAACAAGGGCGAGGGGACAATGGCAATTAAGCGATACCGCAACCAAGGGAACACTATGAGGGGGAAGTGGACATGTAAATGATCCTAGCACCGGACACAGGGAACTACAGAAAAACAAGACGTCAGCGTACCGACCAAGACATGATAGGAGATATGTAACCACAAGCGCAAGAGGCTGTATGGTAAGCGGATTGTCCAGCCCCGAAAGGAAAAATCGGATAGAAGGGAAGTTAAGTTGAAAGCCCCCTGGTAGTTTAATTGGGAATGTATGGAAGCAAAGGATGAACAAAAGTGAATGGAGGAACTTCCGTAATAAAACACCAAGAAAGTTGAGAGAATATAAGAGAACCAGGGAACGAGTATGTTAGTGTTGATAGGGAAGTGAGAAAAGGTATGAAAATGATTATAGCTAATAAAGCCAAGGACCGAACCAAAGCTACTACACAGTCACACAGGAGGAAGACAAACAGTGAAGGAACAGATGATGAAACTTAGGACGAGCGAGGACAGGTACACTGAGAATTACAAAGATGTGTGGGAAGAAACGTAACAAAAGGTCATCGATGGCTCAGGCGTCTTTACAATCAGAAACAGGAGAAGTAACGGGCCTAGGAGACCGTGTCAGCAAACCCAGGCCTAGAACTCGTGAAGGAGTTCGAAATTACAAGCAGCATCGGTTACTACAAGAAACAAGAAACCACCACAAATAGGCAGCTGGTAACGTGATAAATGGCTGTTTTAGGTCAAGATTCGATTTAATCTTCACGCATTGTATTTGATAAGAGTTGGTTTGCATTTTTGTGAAGGACTTTTTTTTGTTTTTTTTTTTTTTTGCCTTATTTTTTTATGTTGTCAAGTGTAGTGTATCTAGTTAGGTCATTTTTTGTTATGAAACTTTGGGATGGATTCGCTTTTTTCAGCTCTATTCGCATACTCCTTTTGTATTTCATATATCTTATTTTGTTTACACTCATGTTTTTTTTGTTATTCAATAGGACTATTTGGTATCGCTTGAATTGTTATGAGAAGAGAAGTGTGTCTGAAGATACTCAAAAAATATGGTTGTCCAGGAGGTCTGTGTACGATCATAGGAGAATGTAAGGATTGATGGTGTCACGGTGCTTTGACTTTGGCTAGAAGAGTTTTTTTTTTTTTTTTTTTTTTTTTTTTTTGTTTTTTTTTTTTTTTTTTTGGTTTTTTTTTTTTTTGGCTAGCAATACCATGGGACCGTGTGGAAGGTTTGTTCGAATATTAAATTTGTGTATTTTTTTTGATGGTGTGCAGAAGAAGCACCTACTGGAAGGTCTGGATGTGTAAAAGGTCTGTTGTGGCAGATTGGAATTCTGTCTATCCTATTTGGTATTGGAAATTGATTTTGTGTGGCTTAGGAGCTGCGGTTGTTTTGCCGATGTCTTTCTTCTCTCTAACGTGTTTACATTTTATTTGGTCAAGCTGTGAAATGGGAGACTGCCATAGAATATTTGTGAACGACGTGTCTAATGTGGTTCTGTAAATTATAATAAAACAAGACGGCGCGACAGTACAAGAGGCGCAATGAAATCTTCAGGCTATTTGTCTGTGTTAATTACGTGTAAATTAGCACCACATGCTAATTGGTTTTTTTTTGTTTTGTGCGCTAAGTTGATTTGGAGAATTTTTTGATGTTTTCGTTGTTGAACACATTTCGGAGAGAAGGCCTTTGTGACACCTTTATTCAATATGGGGTTCAGGTGCGTTGGTAATTCTTTGCCGTTTATAATGGCTTAATAGACTTCTTTAGAGATCAGGTTGGACAAAGATTATAGTCATTTTAGAAAGAGAAAGGGTGGGCGGTACTTGAATTTTGTTGTGGACTTTGTCGACTGGAAAATCCTTTTGACTAACTTTTTTAGTTTAATTTGCCATAATAAGGTTGTCTGATTTTTGCAATTAAGACTATGGAGAAAATCAGTATTTTCAGAGTAAAAGGTTTTTAGGTGTGCTTCACAGATTTTTGTTGAGTTTTTAATTGGTGTGACTTATCGCCTATTTAGTTCAAGAGGAAGGTGCAGAGAGTGGTTTAAGCTGTTGTTTGTAGTGGTTTTGGTTTTGGGATCCTTCAGATGTTGGTGCTGTGTATCGTTCATCAGTGGTAGTTCCGCACCAAGGCTAGTGTGTATTTTCGTCGGTTTTGTGGTTTCTCCTATTTCTTTTCTTTGTCTGTATAATCGTTAAATGGATCTCCCAATGAGGGTTATTTGAGACTTAGTCCGTGTTCTGTCAATGTTTGCTTGAGATTTTTTTGCCTAATATTATGGATAAATGGATTTAAAACAGTAGGGACGGCAGCTTGAGGCCTTCAACGAAGAGACAGCTGGAGAACTGAAGGAATGTGCGAACAAATGGTTGTTAGAGTTTAACCAAGCAAAGAATATAATGAGATAGATGTAGGACGCAGCGAGACCAGTGACAAGGAACTATTTGGGAGATGAAATTACTTCAAGAGTCGAGAGACATGAGAAAGGACTGGGGGTTGTATCATTCTTAACGCCAGACCTGTCCCGCAAGCTGCATCATCAAAGACGGGCTCAACATCAGCACAGGCACATATGCCAGGTTGGCTTAACATAAGAACGGCCTTTCGACACATCGGTCGTACAGGAATCTCTTCAAGAACCATTTCGAACCCACTAATGTCAGGGACCAATCCTAAAGTGAAGGTTTGGTAAGACTGATGTAGAGGTTTGATAAGACTGGTGTAGAGGGATGGTAAGACAGGTCCCTGTTAGAGGCGTTGGCTAAGGATTGATGCTCAGATGCTTCAGGTAAGAGAGAATAAGGGAGTGTAGAGGCGTTGCGGAGTAAACTGCACATTGAGTTGGCCACGTGAGACGAGGAGCATTCGGGAATAACAGCATCAGAGGTGAAGAGTGTCAGTAAGAGGTTGGTAAAAAGAACCGTCTGTGGGGTATGAAGTAGCTGCCGAAGAAAGTTGCTAGGATACTTGAGTTTGTATGTAGTGAGCGTTGGAACATGAAGATGGGTAGCTTATGTACAGAGCTCGGTTGGTAGATACTTGAGGTTATGTAGATGCAGGACATGGTCAGACTAGGTAGTTTGGTCCCTATTAACTTATGAGATGGGGTTGGTAGGAGTGGTGTAGTAATAGTATTGTGGGCATGTGGGAAGACTTGGTACCACTTGTACGGCAGGTTGTAGGAAGCACCCTAGTGTCGTGACGAAGAGGTTTCCGGTCAAATGAACGATCGCGGACCCTGTAAGAGCAGAGGTTAGAAGGTAATCTGAGCGAATCAGTAAGGTGTGATAATATTTGTACGCAAATGGTTAGAAGGTTGGTTTCATGGCACTACAGGTAAGCGTACGATTGCGATTTTGTTGTCACAGACTCCGCTTGGTTTGGTAAGCGTGCCCGCTGTATGAAGATACAAGTACTGGCTGTAAAGTGTAGATAATCTCACTTCCATGTAAGAATTCGTCGGTTGGTTGTGTCTAATAAGGCAATTTCCCCAAACTCGTGTGTCTTTAATATGCGCAGAAAAATCTATTGGATCTTAGAGGAGAGTTGGTGTCTAGAGCATGCGGGGGTAGAAGTCAGAGTTGATAAGTAAATGTAGGGCTGGATCGCTATTGTTTCACCACACCAGATTGAAACTAATCGTGTATTACGTGTCGTGTGTGACGTTAGTAGTGTCTCGTTCCGCAGAGAAGTGAACGGTTGCTTCACACGGTGTCATAGCGGTGCTTGTACCTACACTGGGATCGCACAGATGTAAGATAAGGTTGTGACCAGTTTTTCATGGCACGCTCTCGACTCTCTATTGAAGGAACTAGGCCTTGGTGTTGTTTTGCGCCACTCACGCCAACATTTGACAGTTGCAGAGTTGCAAGAGTATGTCAATTAGCTAACAAAGTACCATATGGTTTTCTTCCTAGTTTTGTGTCACGCAGTGGTGTGACACTTTATGACTGGATAAGGACGTGTGGGCAGCTTTGGGGTAAGGATATGGTGTTTGTGAGCATTACGCGTATTGGGTATCAGCACGAAGACTATTTAACGTATGACGCGCATATTTGGGTACAGCACTGTCTGTTTCCGCATTGTGGGTGAGTTATTTGATTTAGTTTTTGTTTTTTTTATGGTATTTTTATTTGGGGTTATCTTTGATTATTTTGGAGGGGGTTGGTAAGATTAGTTTATCTGGCTGGTTTGGTTTAAAGTGGTGGAGGGTTGTGTTGGTAAAGAAATTGGTTTAGGGGTTATTAAAGTTGTGGAGGGGGTTTGGTGAGACGGTCCGGAGAGGTTTGTAAGAATGGCATAGGGTTTATTAAGACTGGTGTAGGGGTTGGTAAGAATGGTGTAGAGAGTTGTGTTTAGACTGTTGTAGAGGTTGGTAAGACTTGTGCAGTGGTTGGTTAGTGGACTGGTGAGGGGTTGGTAAGGACTGGTCGAGGAGTGGATGGTAGAAGATTGGTTGTATGGGTTGGTAAGGCTTGGTGGAAGAGGGTGGTATGGCTGGTGTAGTATTGTTTTAGACTGTGTTGGTGTGTGTGTATGACTGTGGGAAGGGTTGGTCAGACTGGTGTAGGGGTTGGTCAGACTGGTGTAGGGGTTGGTCAGACTGGTGTAGGGGTTGGTCAGACTGGTGTAGGGGTTGGTTAGACTGGTGTAGGGGTTGGTAATACTGGTTGAGGGGTTGAGGTTATTTGAGGGTTATCTTGAGATGATTTCCGGGCTTTTTTTTACTGTTCGCAGCGGCCCGGTGTAAGACCGACGACGCTGATGGACACTAAAGAAGGTGATAAGGGTTGGTTGTGTAGATGAGGGGGATGTAAGATGGTGGGAGTTGTTGGGAAGATTGGTGTAGGGGTTGGTAAGACTAGTGCAGTGGTTGGTTAGACTGGTGGAGGGGTTGGTAAGACTGGTGCAGGGACTGGTAAGACTGATGTAGGGGTTGGAAAGACTGGTGTAAGGGTTGGTAAGACTGGTGTAGAAGGGTAGAAAGACTGGTCTAAGGCTTGGTAAGCTGGGTGCATTGGGTTGGTATGACTGGTGGAGGGGTTGGTAAGACTGGTGCAGTGGTTGAAAAGACTGGTGGAGCGGTTGGTAAGACTGGCGAAGTGGTTGGGAAGACTGGTGTAGGGGTTGGTAAGACTGGTGCAGTTGTTGGTAAGACTGGTGCAGGGGTTGGTAAGACTGGTGTAGGGGTTTCGTAAGTCTGGTGTAGTGGTTGGTTAGACTGATGTAGGTTGTTTAGACTGGTGTGAGGTTTGGTAAAACTGGTGGAGGGGGTTGATAAGACTGGTGTAGGGGGTTGGTAACTGGTGTAGAGGGTTGGTAACACTGGTGTAGAGGTGGTGTAAAACCACTGAATTGTAACACCACTATATACATACATAAAAATATAAACATATTAATATAACCCTGCCATATAGCACCGGAACCAAAAAGTACCCTTCCACCAGGAGATGCTACACAGGATTAAATGACGCTGCCACCATCTGCCTAACCATTTTACTATATCAAGCAACGAGGCAAGAAACATTGCTTGACTTGGAGAGAGTACTCTTTCTTTAACTGTCAATATTTATGGGACGGTTATTAGAATCTACGGGGATTCAACAATTGATACAGATGGGAAGTTTACATGAGTTTATTAAGAACAAATTATGTAATTCACTACTTTAACACTGGCAATTGTTATGGGATCCAGACATGGAAATGTATCAAAGATCACTTATATTACCTTAAGACCACGCTCGGCTGCCTCTCGTCAGCCGGATCATTCTGTCTCCTGGGCTTGCCAGATGACCTGCTCCTCACTGAACTGCAGCCTCACACACTCTCCGACCCTCCAGCACTGTCTCTCCCCTCTAAACTATAACACAGGGGTATATATACAAATGAATGAGAAGGGGGGCGTTCTACACTTGTTGTGGAACGTCTGGTGTGGACCTGTTCCCAGCTGACTCAACCAACTTCGGGTCAGCACATCAGGGCGTCAGCTGCCCCATGACGTACCAAAAAGCAATTAGAAGTATCATTATATTTGCTAAGACTTTCAAGATTTTCATAAACCGGGAAGAAGCTGACTAGGGTGAGCCAGATGATATTTCGATTAACTCTTGCTGAACCTGAGGCACAGACTGGTCTTACCAGGACGTTCTCATAGTGAGTCATGGCTGTACTCTCCCGGCGTTACAATACTCCCTCTCCCCGGAATTAAGACACAATCAGCTGTACCTAAGTTAAGCCTGATTTTGTCTTATCCCAACTCATTCATTATACCATAAAAAAATTGCCAGTGACAATTGATAAAAGTAAATTAACTAATTAACATGATACAAAGTACATTATACAGTTACCTTCAATAAATATGAAAGCAACAAAAAAAAATATTGGTAAAAATACAAGGACTGATACCCTTGCACGCTATACAATTCCAGCAAACATAATATGATCTGACAAAGTATATTAATGAAAAAAAAATAAATCCTAGGCAGCCCAGCAAGGCTTCCCCCGAAGGCTGGAAGACCAAAAAAACAGATAAATCGCCTTAAAACTAACATGACATAAACAAAGTAAAAAAAAATCCTAAGGAATAGAAAACTTACTAGTAACTAAAAAAAAAAATAATATCAATATATAATTAATTAATCAATTTTACATAATACAACCCTGAGGTACAATACATGACATTAAAGAATACTATGAAACAATGACATATCCTGCCTGCACACTAGGCAGCCTAGCAAGTCTTCCTCAGAAGGTCTGAAGAACAAAACATACAAAATAAAATGACTAATAATATTAAAAAATATATATATAATATTCCTACCATAACATTTAATTCTAAGTAATTAAAAAAATAATAGGGAACATTATACCTAAGTGGGACATACCCCAAACATCTGCTGGGTACCTCATGACCCACATCCAATTTAATAAGCTATACAAGTATACAACATAGTTAAAATATAAAAATAATGGACATGAAAACACATTAATAGAACCGTAAGTACACAAAATACGTGTGAGCCAATCCATATACCGCACAAGACAATAGTGCCAGGGTCAATCTCCATGCACCCTGCCCACACTGATAGTAAGACTACCTCTTACTATAAAATAAACATTGCATAACATGACAACATTTTATTGAAATATAAAGGCATGCAAATATTTTTTAAAAATGTGTACCCATACACAGGTACAAAATAGAGATCCTGGACACTCATCACCAGGACAGACTTATTACATATGAAATAAAAAAAATAAAAATCTAGATAAAGTTTGTGCTAGAGACCCAAGTCATCTAGCTAAGATCACTGTCTGGGACCACTTTTCTAGGTCTAGGTATTTTACACATCCTCATAAATGCTAAAGATTTTCCAACTGATTACATATTCATGCAACACCTAAATATAAGTCATTTCTCTTAACAAGCATTCATAACCGTGTCACTAAATGTTCATGTTGATATACGCGTTTTTCTATCGTTCATCCGGTGTACTCTCGCGTGGTGGCCTGATGTTGGAGCCTGATTAGAAGACCTATGTGGGAGTATGTCTCCCAAGATGCTCCCACAGCTGACTTGAATGGCATTGCAGTGCACAGATCTTCGTGCACAAAGCCTATCTCTCTTAATCCTGGATAGTGACCTAGCATGTTGGGTATCTCCAGAATGCCCACTTAACCAGGAACACTGTTAAAATACGTAGGCCGCCGTATGTCTAGGCAGGAAGTAGATACAGGGAGCTAAGTATACTTGCTACCAAAGGGTCAGTGAGTACATGGCTGGTGCCCGCTGAGACAGAGGGGAAGGCGCCAGCAGCGTCTGACCTCTGGGGTCAACCGGCGCGATCGGAATAACAGCTATGACGTGTTCATGACGTCACTCCTGCTACTGCTCATCGAACGAGCTAATATGATTGGTTCCCGCTCATTTGCTGCAATGCTATTGGTCAAATTGTAACTCCTTTTGTGTTGTGTGCCACGAGATGCCCGGCACCCTTGCAAACTCATTCACGTGAGAGAGACCATACGAAGAGGACGTGTTCTGTTCTACCGGCCAATAGACTGATCACCGTCTATCCCTCACCGTCAAGTTAACTCAGCGTCTTTGCGATATACCACACACTCGCCAGAATCACGAGTGGGAATATATTGTTTAGAAGCCTAAAGTGACAAATCTCCAGAGCGAAACAGACTGGTATCAGGTAACCCCTGGTGACAAAGATCGTCGTGAGTGACCTAGAGTGAACTAAGGCAGTGCCGCCGCCTAAGTAATCTGTGTGTGACATTACCACAGTGTACCTGTACCACAGTGTACAGTGTAGTGCATGGTACCGCCGCCAGCCGCCGCCAGCCGCCGCCTCGACGCCCGCCGCCAGCCGCCGCCGCCCTCACTCCTACGTGACGTCACCACCTTAGCACCGCCAGTGCCAGTGTGTGCGCGTGTGTCTGTCTGTTAAGCATACAGCACGCCCTACTCACGAAATCATCTCAAGATACTGCGAGTACCCTCCGTGTCTACGAGCGAAACCAGCTATCAGGCCACCTACGAGTGCTTGTATAAACGAGTCTGAGTGAGTGCGTAAGGAAAGGTACCTTATCTGTAAGTACAAGATCTTGTCATTGTTTTATTGTGTCTGTGTTGATCTGAGGGATCAACCACAGTTCTCACCTTCTTATACCTGTCGCAGGTTATAGGTGAATCGACGGTGAATGCGTGTTTATCTGTGTGGTATCACAGCATTTCACTCGTCTGTGGATGTGAGCTTCACATACACCACACATTTAGTTATTGTGTGATTATTATTGTGTTTATTGCATATCATCATTACCGAGTATCCGGTTGGAACTCTTGTGATCCCTTTGCATACCGGCAGTTAGGTTGCCGTGTTAGTGATTGGCTGTCAACTGTGTTAAGTTAGGTGTTTCTCCACGAGTGGATACGAGTCGATTAGCCAGACGTCAAGAGTCTCGCTAATGCAACCATAGCTTTGCTGACGCCAATCGAAAGTAAATCAAGCACCCTGTGTATTAGTGGTTAAGTTAGTAAATAAACTACTGTTAAGCTTTATGCGGTGTTTCCGTTGAACCACTTCTGAATACTGCCAATATTACTCAAGCCTTCAGCTCTAAGTGTCTTCAACACCGAGTTGCCTGTAAGTCACTAAACTATAAATTTGATGAGGACCCTAGGAGTCCCTTAAAGTGTTACATCATTGAGGAGATTCCAACGACCAACGTGGAGCAGGACCAGGTGAGGCTAGTCTGAGAAGAGACCCACAAGGACTCTAACTCGACCTTGCTCCCAGGCCCTGTACGGTTGCTCTCGTATTTTCTATTTTGCTAATTCCGACAGCTTCGTGAAGCGTCTGCCACATGTACATTGGCGACGTACGCATTGCAGTCGTGACAGCAAAAAAAAGAAAACACCCACATCTGGCGCCCAACGTGTTAGGCTTAGTTGGAACCTATGAGCTAGGTTATACAGTAAAATTTCGCACTTAAATTTTCCCTGAAAATTCAAAAGTGACGAGCAGTATTCAGAGGATGTTTAACACCCTGTTAGGTACACACACCACCAGTATGTCTGAGTGTGTAGAGTACAAACAGCGCTACCTGCATCTTCACCTGGCCTTGACCGCTCGTAGACCTGACGACTACGACACTCTTACTGAACAAGAGTGTAAGGAACGAGTGGAACAGCACATGAGGGCCGTGGAAGAGGTGATGCTACAAGCACACATGCAGGGTAGTGCTGAGGTGGCGTGCACGAGTCTCATCACACTGGATGAAGCTATCGGTGGTGAGACCCCAGTGAGAGATAACACAGTGGGAGAGACCCCAGTGAGAGACAACTTGGAGGTAGAGACCCCTGTGGGTGACGTCACCGAGAATGATGTCACTAGAATCACGCGCGCTGCGGAAGAAAACGGAGTCACGCGGGAATCTAACCCTTGCAATACTCCGTTGGGGGGATTCTATGGGGAAGAATCTCGGCCCAAAAGGTCCTTGTGGACGACACCAACTCAAAGAGTAGGTATTACAGGCTCGCAATTATTCACCTTAGAGGAATACCGTAACCAAGTTAGGGAGTTGGGATTCGAAGGGAATAAAGTAGCAGAGCAAGCTATGAAACTCTGGACTGATCAGCAGGACAGAGAAAGCAAACTGTGGACTGATCAGCAAGAGAGAGAAAACAAACGCTGGACTGATCAGCAGAACCGAGAAAGTACTGAACGCATAGCTCGCATGCAGTTGCAAGCAAGGCAGGATGACCAGACAAGTGGTCGTTCAACGGAGACTAACGTTGAACAAGGTAAGACTGTCAAACTACCTAAACTAGCTAACTTTGATGAGAGGGACGACTCGATGGATGCATACATCAAGCGTTTCGAAGGTCACGCCGCTGATTGCGGGTGGGAAAGATCAAAGTGGGCACTCGCTCTTAGTGCATTGTTAAAGGGTAGGGCATTAACTATCTACCACAGTCTGGGTCCGCACCAGCGCGGAGATTACGAGGCATTGACAACAGCGCTGCTGAACGGTTTTGGCATAACTGCAGACCGGATGCTAGAGAATTTCCGTAGGGCTCAATTGCAAAAAGGTGAGACATATGTGCTCATGTTACAGCGGTTAGAATCGAGTCTAAACCGTTACTGTGAACTCATGGAGACTGCTCCTGGGAGCATGGAGTTCTATCAACTGATGATTCGTGAACAGTTCTTAGAAGCATGCGAATCGTCTCTGCGTGTCAAGCTCAAAGAGCAAGAAATTGTGTCAAATCTGTCTATGGCCAAGCAAGCTGATCTGTGGGCTGGGGCCAGGAGACAGGTGAAAGGGGTGAAGCCGCACGAGAAGCATCATGCTACAGGTATTGGCGATAGAGCTAAGCTTAAGACTGGTGTGTCGGGGGAGCAGGGAAACTCCTCCAACAAGCAGGTGCACAAGTGCTACACCTGTGGTAAGCCAGGTCATCGTGCAGCTGATTGCAAGGTAAAACCGAAATCAGGTTACATAGCAGGTGTGAGCTCAAGTGGTAAGAAACATCCCAACGTTGGAAAGGATCCACTAGCTTGGACCCTTGAGGTGGTGGACGGAAATGTTAACGGAAAATCGGCGAAAATCTTCCGTGACAAAGGCGCCACTACTCACATGGTAAGAAAGAGCCTAGTACAGCCAGGATCTGAGACAGGTAGACATGTCTATGTCAAATTCCCAAATGGCTATACTAAAGAGATGGTGGAGGTGTATGTGTGGGTCGACACACCTTACATCAAAGGTAAAATCCGTGCCGTTCAACAGGAACGTGCTGTATATGGACTTTTATTGGGAAATGTTCCGGGAGTCTCTGATTGCCCAAGTCCACCCTCGAAGAAAACGGGGGAGCGTGAGGCGCTGCAGCAGCCGTCCTCGGCCAGCTGATCCCAAGGGCGACTCGCTGGGGATGACGTCACAGGGAGTGACCACACCCTCACCCAGTTGAAGTATAAGGGAGAGAAAGCAAAAGAACACATGCTCCAACGCTACGAGGACCCTCCTGCAGATGGATCCAACAAGCCGAAGAAGCATGTAAGACGTAAAAACAGGAGAGGACCGCAGGGCTCGACATCGACAGGGCCGATCGACCACCCTCTGCTCTCAGCAACGATCGCCGGTGTCTCAGTGATAACCGCCGACGAGGAGGAAGGTCAGCCAGGTCTCTTCAATCAACAGCAGCAGGAGACACACCGAGATGTTAAGGTTGATGATCAGCTGTCTGAAGATCAAGTCGACCAGGTTACTCGACTGGTAGCAGAGTACAAGGAGGTACTCTCTGACGTCACTAAGGTAGCAAAAGTAGAGGGTTACCGCATACCTTTGCTAGAGCAGCAAGCGGTACGAACAAAACCATATCCTGTTCCTCATCACCTTGTACCACAGGTGAGAGAAGAACTGGCATCTATGATTAATGCGGGAGTAATAGAGAAGTCGACCTCACCGTACTCAAGCCCGATGGTGTTAGTGAAGAAGCCTGGGGGAGGTGTGCGCATCTGCCTCGACTTCAGGAAGTTGAACTCCATCATAGAGTTTGATGCTGAACCGATGTTCAATCAAAATGAGATCTTCTCGAGGTTAGCTTCCAGTTGCTATTTCTCCAAGCTTGATCTGACAAAAGGATTTTGGCAGATTCCATTACATGAAGACAGTAAGCGCTGCACTGCCTTCATGACAAGCGAAGGTCTCTTCCAGTTCACAGTTCTTCCGTTTGGACTGGTGAACGCCCCAGCCGTGTTCAACAGAACTATGCGCAAAGTCTTGGGGGGAATTACTGGAGTAGAAGTGTTCGTGGACGATGTGCTCATCCACTCTGCTACGTGGGAAGAACATCTGACCTTGCTAAGGCAGGTGTTGACAAGACTACAAGAAGTAGGAATGGTTGCAAAACCCACTAAGTGTGAGTTGGGGTGCAAGGAGGTCAGGTACCTTGGTCACGTGATAGGGGGAGGGTTCACCAGGCCGCTGCCTGAGAAGATCACCAAGATCAGTGAAGCCGCTCCACCCGCCACCAAGACTCAGGTTAAGTCATTCCTGGGACTGGCAGGGTACTACAGAACTTTCATTCCCAATTTCACGTCTATAGCAACTCCGCTAACTAATCTCACCAAGAAGAATGCACCTGTTAGAGTACGTTGGACAGAAATGGAGAACTCAGCATTCTCGACGCTCAAGAAGAAGCTGACTGAAGCACCCATCCTTAGACTACCAGATTCTACCAGGGAGTACATCCTTCGGACAGATGCCTCAAATACAGGTATTGGTGCTGTACTCATGCAAGAGTACGACGGTGAAATCTGGCCAGTTGCGTACTCCAGTCGTAAACTGAGCAATGCTGAGCAGAAGTACTCCACTGTAGAAAAGGAACTCCTTGCTGCTGTGGTGGGAGTAAGGAAATTCTACCAGTATCTCTATGGTAAGCGTTTCACGTTTCAAGTAGATCACCAACCCCTCAGCCACATCGGTACGCTTAAAAACGCCAACCCTAGAATAATGCGCTGGGTGTTGTTCCTTCAACAGTTCACATTCCGCGTGGTTTACATAAAGGGAGCCGACAACGTAGGTGCTGACTGGTTGAGTAGGTCAGGGGTGATTAACGAGACGTCGAACGAGGGAGACATGAGCGAGGAAACGCAACGCGCATCACCGGACACTGGTTCCCAGTGTGTCTCTGATGTTTCAGGCATGACACAGGTGGAGAGAGGCAGTGGACAGACCAGCGCCACTCAGGGTTTCGAGGCGTTGAGCCGACCCAGACCTGGAGCTACGTCCAACCACAGTGCCTGCTCAAGACCTGAACAGATAGCCACATGTGATCCGGTGACTGAAGAAATTCCTCACTTACCAGAAGAGAATAGTCTAGACGAGGCCCCGCCTCGCCTAGCTGTATAGAAAACGGGGTCCGCTGGACCCGGCCGCGCTCAGTGCACTCAGTTTGTGCACATGTTGTCAGCGGTGTGAGTTGAACGAGCGCCACGCTGTGGAGCTCGATCTTTGTTGGGGGGTGATGTGGGAGTATGTCTCCCAAGATGCTCCCACAGCTGACTTGAATGGCATTGCAGTGCACAGATCTTCGTGCACAAAGCCTATCTCTCTTAATCCTGGATAGTGACCTGGCATGTTGGGTATCTCCAGAATGCCCACTTAACCAGGAACACTGTTAAAATACGTAGGCCGCCGTATGTCTAGGCAGGAAGTAGATACAGGGAGCTAAGTATACTTGCTACCAAAGGGTCAGTGAGTACATGGCTGGTGCCCGCTGAGACAGAGGGGAAGGCGCCAGCAGCGTCTGACCTCTGGGGTCAACCGGCGCGATGGAATAACAGCTATGACGTGTTCATGACGTCACTCCTGCTACTGCTCATCGAACGAGCTAATATGATTGGTTCCCGCTCATTTGCTGCAATGCTATTGGTCAAATTGTAACTCCTTTTGTGTTGTGTGCCACGAGATGCCCGGCACCCTTGCAAACTCATTCACGTGAGAGAGACCATACGAAGAGGACGTGTTCTGTTCTACCGGCCAATAGACTGATCACCGTCTATCCCTCACCGTCAAGTTAACTCAGCGTCTTTGCGATATACCACACACTCGCCAGAATCACGAGTGGGAATATATTGTTTAGAAGCCTAAAGTGACAAATCTCCAGAGCGAAACAGACTGGTATCAGGTAACCCCTGGTGACAAAGATCGTCGTGAGTGACTAGAGTGAACTAAGGCAGTGCCGCCGCCTAAGTAATCTGTGTGTGACATTACCACAGTGTACCTGTACCACAGTGTACAGTGTAGTGCATGGTACTGCCGCCAGCCGCCGCCAGCCGCCGCCAGCCCGCCCGCCGCGCCGCCGCCGCCCTCACTCTACGTGACGTCACCACCTTAGCACCGCCAGTGCCAGTGTGTGCGCGTGTGTCTGTCTGTTAAGCATACAGCACGCCCTACTCACGAAATCATCTCAAGATACTGCGAGTACCCTCCGTGTCTACGAGCGAAACCAGCTATCAGGCCACCTACGAGTGCTTGTATAAACGAGTCTGAGTGAGTGCGTAAGGAAAGGTACCTTATCTGTAAGTACAAGATCTTGTCATTGTTTTATTGTGTCTGTGTTGATCTGAGGGATCAACCACAGTTCTCACCTTCTTATACCTGTCGCAGGTTATAGGTGAATCGACGGTGAATGCGTGTTTATCTGTGTGGTATCACTGCATTTCACTCGTCTGTGGATGTGAGCTTCACATACACCACACATTTAGTTATTGTGTGATTATTATTGTGTTTATTGCATATCATCATTACCGAGTATCCGGTTGGAACTCTTGTGATCCCTTTGCATACCGGCAGTTAGGTTGCCGTGTTAGTGATTGGCTGTCAACTGTGTTAAGTTAGGTGTTTCTCCACGAGTGGATACGAGTCGATTAGCCAGACGTCAAGAGTCTCGCTAATGCAACCATAGCTTTGCTGACGCCAATCGAAAGTAAATCAAGCACCCTGTGTATTAGTGGTTAAGTTAGTAAATAAACTACTGTTAAGCTTTATGCGGTGTTTCCGTTGAACCACTTCTGAATACTGCCAATATTACTCAAGCCTTCAGCTCTAAGTGTCTTCAACACCGAGTTGCCTGTAAGTCACTAAACTATAAATTTGATGAGGACCCTAGGAGTCCCTTAAAGTGTTACATCATTGAGGAGATTCCAACGACCAACGTGGAGCAGGACCAGGTGAGGCTAGTCTGAGAAGAGACCCACAAGGACTCTAACTCGACCTTGCTCCCAGGCCCTGTACGGTTGCTCTCGTATTTTCTATTTTGCTAATTCCGACAGCTTCGTGAAGCGTCTGCCACATGTACATTGGCGACGTACGCATTGCAGTCGTGACAGCAAAAAAAAGAAAACCCCCACCTTAGTACAAGAATATCCCTCGATGAATTGTTTATCGAGTTATACTCATTTTTTCTTTTTCTTTTGCACGACTTTCCACTTCATCATTTTCTACACTTTGGAATCACTTTGAATAAGCCATATTACGTGTTATACTATGATCTCTATACTCGCTGTTACCATAGTTCCTTTTACACTAATCACTTTATATGGTTTTGTATCATACGGCATATCTAACTTTCCCTCTTTTTTTTTTTAACGAGAACAGTATCTCCAACCTTTATGAATTGTTCCTATGCACGTTGATCATGAGCAATTTTCATTTTGCCCTTGGCTAGTGCATCCTTCTGAGCGAGACGTTTATCCGTTACTTTGGCTGGCATGACAGGTAGTGCGATTCTCATAGGACGTCCAAATAAAAGTTCGCCAGGCGACTTGCCCAGTGTTCCATGTGGTGTTGCACGGTAGTTCCTGAGAAAAGCATACATAGCTTGTTTCCAGCATCGTCCTTCAGCATGAACACAGCGTACAGCTTTCATGAGAGGTTGCATGAATCTCTCTACTTCTCCATTTGCTTGAGGATGTAGTGGCATCACACGGCGGTGTTTGAATCCAATATGCTCAGCAAAGTTGACAAAGTCTTGTCCATTAAATGGCGGTCCATTGTCCGTCTTGACAACTTCAGGAATGCCAAAGTTTGAAAAGATCTTGTCGAGCTTCGGGATGACAGCCTTTGCAGATGTGGAAGTGATGATTTCTACTTCTGGATAACGTGAGTGATCATCAATGACTACCATCAAGTACTCTCCAGTTGGTAGCGGTCCACAGAAATCCATCGATACTTCCATCCATGGTGCAGCAGGTAGTGGTGAAGGTTGTAGAGGTGTTGGTCTTGAAGTATCCACTGCAGCTTGGCAGGGAACACAGGCATCATGCATGTCCTTTGCTTGACGATCAATGCCAGGAAACCACACCTTTTCTCGTAGCAGCTGTTTGGTCCTTACAAGACCTTGGTGTCCTTGATGTGCAAGCTTCAGAGCACGTTGCTGGAGAACAGCTGGAATGACGATACGAGTACCTCGCAGCACGGTGTCGCGTTGTTGCGTAACACTTAATTCTGTCTGGATGCGTTCAAGTGCTTTGAATGCATCTTGGTCAACTCCTGAGGGTGGGATGCGTGGAAACTTTTTCTTAGTCAATGCATCCACTGTTGCTTGCAGAGTTGGGTCCTCTAGGGTTGCAGTACGGATTTCATCAAGAGTGAGAGCCTTAGGGACTGCATCACAGGTTACAGAGTGTACATATTCCTCGGCAACTTGCTGATGCTTGGTGATGGTGAAACTGTTGGCAGGATGTCGACTGATGTAATCAGCGGGATTGCCTGCACCCGGCTTGTATTTCACCGTAAAGTTGTATGGTTGCAGACGAAGAGCCCATCTCTCAATGCGAGCTGGTGGTTTGGACTTTGGATTATTGAAGATGGTCTCCAACGGTTTGTGGTCAGTGACTATCGTGGTAAAGGGTGCACCAAGCAGATACACATTGAAGTGTTCACAGCCCCATACAAGAGCAAGAGCTTCCTTCTCTGTCTGACTGTATCGTTGCTCAACATCTGTGAGAGAACGGCTGGCATAGGCAATTACTACTCTGGAATCTGGTTGACCAGGTTTGTGTTGGGCTAACACAGCACCTAAACCAACAGGACTAGCATCCACCGTTAACTCAGTGTCCATTGATGGATCAAAGTATGCAGCAGTCGCATTTTCTACTAGTGCATCTTTCACAGCATCAAATGCATTTTGCTCGACATCGCTCCAGTACCATGATGCATTTTTCTTCAGGAGCTCACGTAGAGGCTTCGTAATGGTAGCAAAATCTGGAATGAAGCGAGAACAGTAGTTTGCCATTCCCAGAAAACTATGTACTTCAGTGGATGTTGAAGGAGGTGCAGCATTCTTGATATCTGCAACTTTCTTAGGATCTGGAGACAGACCTTTGTCACTAAGTACATGTCCAAAGAATTCAATTTTATGTTGATTGAACTCACACTTTGCTCGGCTTAGCGTCAAATTCTTTTCTCGTAAGCGTTGCAATGTTGCACGAAGAGCTTTGTCGTGTTCAGCTTGGGTACGGCCATAAACAATGATGTCATCAGACATGTTGTCAGCATTAGGTATATCTTGCAATACCTGGCTGATGATGTGCTGGAATACCTCAGCAGCACTGTTAATACCAAAACTCAGGCGCTTGTACCTATACAGACCTCGATGTGTCGTAAACGTTGTGATGAATCGACTCTCATCATCAAGTTCAAGCTGATGATAGCCCTTGTTTAAATCTAACTTGCTGAATACAGTTGCACCATTCAAGCGGTAGATCATATCATCTACAGTGGGTGTAGGATGGCGTTCACGCATTATTGCCTTGTTGGGAACACGCATGTCTACACAAATGCGTATCTCATCTGGATTCTTCGGCTTTGGTGGAGTGACAATTGGGCTTACCCATGGTGTTGGGCCTGTTACCGGTTCAATGATATCTAGTTCTATCAGCCTATCCAGTTCGGCATCGACTTTCTTGCGAGTATGGAATGGTTGTCGGCGATGTGGTTGGGCAACTGGAATTACATCTGGGTTGATATGCAGATGTACCTTGCTATCAGTATAACAACCTATGGATTTAAACCGATCAGAAAATTCAGCAACAATAGCATCAACATTGTTTGCAGATTCCACTGCTACAGCATTAGAAAGCTGAAGTAGCCCCAATTTGGTTGAAGTCTTGTAACTGAGTAAAGACTCCTTTGCATTCCTAACAACATGGAATGTAGTAATGAGCATTGCATTCTTTGACTTAATCTCTGCAGTGAAAGTTCCAATCACTGGTAAGGCTACCTTTGAAGCATAGGCAGTGGCTTTGCCATTATAGTTTTCAAGCTTTGGGAACTGTTTTTTAAATTTTTCATAGTGGCACTCAGCAATGGTGTCAATGTTTGATCCAGTGTCAATAGAATTTTGAGACAAATGCCAGCAATGTATACTATAGTCTCTGGGTTGTTTGGAAGATCATTCCATTTGTGATTGATTGTACTCCATAAATATAATCACATTCACTGTCATCTGAGACTGGTTGTAATGAAATGTTGTCTTGTATATTATTAACATTCTTGATTTGAGGTGCAATATTGTGTTTGCCACCTCGACTCCTATGACTTGATCCTCGTACATTGCTTTTATTTATTGACTGTGGTTTCTTTAGTGCGGAACGACACATAGCACCAAAATGATTTAGTTTTCTACACTCATAGCACTTCTTACCTTGTGCAGGACAAACATTATCTTGGTGTGGGTAGTCTCCTCCACAATTGTAACATTTATTATTGACAACCTCTGATGTGAGTCGTTGTGACTGCTTGAGTCTTGTTCCATGACTCCAGTTGTGATGTGGTTCTCGGCTCAATTTAATGTTAGGTTTGGCATGATATCTTCTACGATCATGGTGTACTCCCTGAACCTTACATACTTCATGACTGTTAGTAACAGTGGCAGAACCGTTGTTGGCACTGCACTCCATGGCACGAGCATCACGTGCAGCATCTTCCATTCGACGAGCCATATCCAGTATCTTGTAAGAGAACTTTCATCATCAACAAGTTCTAGAGCTCTTCGACGAAGACGTGTAGATGTGCATGTTTCAATTATTTGCTGTTTGATTTCTTTGTCAACATCAGCAAACTCACAATGGGCTGCTAAACCCTGCAGACGTGTATGGTATTGATCAACAGTTTCATTAGAGAGTTGTTTTGCTCTCCTGAAATGCATAATTTCCATAGCAGTATTTTGCCTTGGTTTGAAATGCTCAGTTAATTTGGCCTTGGCAGTGTCATAATCTTTGGCACCACCAGTATCTTTCAGTGTATCAAAGATGTCACAAACTCTATCACCTGCATAGTGAAGTAGAAAGGCACGCTTTCTTTCAGCACTTTTGATGTCAGAAACTATCAACAAATTTTCAAACCTTTTAAGCCATTTGACCCACCTCTGTGACAGGTTGTCTGGTCACAGTCAGGATCAAATGCAGGAAACTGAGGTATATTTGCCATTTTTACTGAATAAATGTAAATTATCACTTAAATGTTCCTCAGAATATATAACACTTACTGCACTGTATATGTTATTCAAGAATTCACTGTAATTACTTTAATTTTGCAAAGCACACAAGCATTTTAATGCAAAAGTTCACAACAGTGCACAACACAGCAGCAACTGACTTCTTACCTAGCCCTTGTGTACATGTGTTGTTCCTACTCACAGCAACACAGCAGTTGTTAGCAGTTGGTACAGCAGTTGTCAGCAGTTGGTACAGCAGTTGTCAGCAGTTGGTACAGCAGTTGGTACAGCAGTTG
>WNGS01049179.1:0-13609 GCA_020271785.1 Procambarus virginalis | reverse complement strand
CATTATATATATATATATATTTTATATATATATATATATATATATATATATATATATTAGTATATTTTGGTAGCAGTCTATACATATATATAAATATATATATGTATATATATAATATATATATATATATATATATATATATATATATATCTATATATATATATATAATATAATATATATATATATGCGAACAGCCTGATGGTCCCCAGGACTATATGCGAATGAAAACTCACACCCAGAAGTGACTCGAACCCATACTCCCAGGAGCAACGCAACTGGTATGTACAAGACGCCTTAAACCACTTGACCATCACGACCGGACATAATGAGGTGATAGCCGAAGCTATTTGAACAACCTCACCGCCGGCACTCGGATGTTTATCTTGGGCATAGCATTTTACCAAATCACCTCATTCTTTGGGGCAACGTGAGGAACACAAATGCGAACAAGCCTGAATGGTCCCCAGGACTATATGCGAATGAAAACACACCCCAGAAGTGACTCGAACCCATACTCCCAGGAGCAACGCAACTGGTATGTACAAGACGCCTTAAACCACTTGACCATCACGACCGGACATAATGAGGTGATAGCCGAAGCTATTTGAAACCACCTCACCGCCGGCACTCGGATGGTTATCTTGGGCATAGCATTTTACCAAATCACCTCATTCTTTGGGGCACACGTGAGGAACACAAATGCGAACAAGCCTAAATGGTCCCCAGGACTATATGCGAATGAAACTCACACCCAGAAGTGACTCGAACCCATACTCCAGGAGCAACGCAACTGGTATGTACAAGACGCCTTAAGCCACTTGACCATCACGACCGGACATAATGAGGTGATAGCCGAAGCTATTTGAACCACCTCACCGCCGGCACTCGGATGGTTATCTTGGGCATAGCATTTTACCAAATCACCTCATTCTTTGGGCACACGTGAGGAACACAAATGCGAACAAGCCTGAATGGTCCCCAGGACTATATGCGAATGAAAACTCACACCCAGAAGTGACTCGAACCCATACTCCCAGGAGCAACGCAACTGGTATGTACAAGACGCCTTAAACCACTTGACCACACGACGACACGACGCAAAATGAGGTGATAGCCGAAGCTATTTGAACCACCTCACCGCCGGCACTCGGATGGTTATCTTGGGCATAGCATTTTACCAAATCACCTCATTCTTTGGGGCACACGTGAGGAACACAAATGCGAACAAGCCTGAATGGTCCCCAGGACTATATGCGAATGAAAACTCACACCCCAGAAGTGACTCGAACCCATACTCCCAGGAGCAATGCAACTGGTATGTAAAGACGCCTTAAACCACTGACCATCACGACCGGACATAATGAGGTGATAGCCAAAGCTATTTGAACCACCTCACACGCCGGCACTCGGATGGTTATCTTGGGCATAGCATTTTACCAAATCACCTCATTCTTTGGGGCACACGTGAGGAACACAAATGCGAACAAGCTGAATGGTCCCCAGGACTATATGCGAATGAAAACTCACACCCCAGAAGTGACTCGAACCCATACTCCCAGGAGCAACGCAACTGGTATGTACAAGACGCCTTAAACCACTTGACCATCACGACCGGACATAATGAGGTGATAGCCGAAGCTATTTGAACCACCTCACCGCCGGCACTCGGATGGTTATCTTGGGCATAGCATTTTACCAAATCACCTCATTTTGGGGCACACGTGAGGAACACAAATGCAAACAAGCCTGAATGGTCCCCAGGACTATATGCGAATGAAAACTCACACCCCAGAAGTGACTCGAACCCATATATTCATATAGCTGGTTCATATAGCTCAGGCTATCACTTCCTTTTGTCCGGTCGTGATGGTCAAGTGGTTTAAGGCGTCCCTGTACATACCAGTTGCATTGCTCCTGGGAGTATGGGTTCGAGTCACTTCTGGGGTGTGAGTTTTCATTCGCATATAGTCCTGGGGACCATTCAGGCTTGTTCGCATTTGTGTTCCTCACGTGTTGCCCCCAAAAATGAGGTGATTTGATAAAATCCTATGCCCAAGATAACCATCCAAGTGCCGGCGGGGAAGTGGTTCATATAGCTCAGGCTATCACTTCCTTTTGTCCGGTCGTGATGGTCAAGTGGTTTAAGGCGTCCCTGTACATACCAGTTGCATTGCTCCTGGGAGTATGGGTTCGAGTCACTTCTGGGGTGTGAGTTTTCATTCGCATATAGTCCTGGGGACCATTCAGGCTTGTTCGCATTTGTGTTCCTCACGTGTTGCCCCAAAAATGAGGTGATTTGATAAAATGCTATGCCCAAGATAACCATCCAAGTGCCGGCGGAGAAGTGGTTCATATAGCTCAGGCTATCACTTCCTTTTGTCCGGTCGTGATGGTCAAGTGGTTTAAGGCGTCCCTGTACATACCAGTTGCATTGCTCCTGGGAGTATGGGTTCGAGTCACTTCTGGGGTGTGAGTTTTCATTCGCATATAGTCCTGGGGACCATTCAGGCTTGTTCGCATTTGTGTTCCTCACGTGTTGCCCCCAAAAATGAGGTGATTTGATAAAATCCTATGCCCAAGATAACCATCCAAGTGCCGGCGGGGAAGTGGTTCATATAGCTCAGGCTATCACTTCCTTTTGTCCGGTCGTGATGGTCAAGTGGTTTAAGGCGTCCCTGTACATACCAGTTGCATTGCTCCTGGGAGTATGGGTTCGAGTCACTTCTGGGGTGTGAGTTTTCATTCATATATATATATATATATATATATATATATATATATATATATATATATATATTGTGACGATAATCTCTTTCAAGAGAGATTGAGCCTGCTCTTCCCTTCATTCGTCACATATATTCTACATTCAAGATACGTGCAGCAGTAGCAAAAGTTTGTCAAGGCAGCCACACACCTGTTCACCCCCCACTCCTGCACCCCCCACTTCTTCTCACCGGCTCAGTGCGACCCTTCAACTAGCCAACTACCATCTGTCGGCCTGCCTGCATTCTGATTGGTTGGTCAGGATCACACCACTTCTGCTTCGCACCACGCACGCCCTCTACTCAAGTCAACGTTTAGGTCGCGCCACGACACCTTCCTCAGAATATCTTGTGCTCTAAAGCTGTGAACATCTAATTGATATTCCTCGGGTATCAAGTAGCGGTTCTTAGCTTGCGCTAATATTCCAGCACCATTTTATTACTTGTATTATATTTTGTACTATTGTTAACGTAATCCACTAATTATTCATTTCATTTTACTGTAATTTTTACTTGTTATACTTGCACTTTGCCAAGCCAAGGAAATTGTCTTTATTTAAATTTGTTTTCTAGAGTAATTAAATTTCATTGTTTATCTTTTGTGTTTTGTATGTCTTCCCCTACCTTACCACAGACTATCAGGCAAGCAGTCTCTTTTTTTGTTTACGTGTATGTGACCAGGCATTGACATCTGCCATTGGAAGACTGCCGAACACCATACTCCAATACTTTACCGTCACATATACTTGGGGGCCTGTCCTAGGAGCTTCACTCAGGTATTGGTAATTTGTGGTAAGCGTACTTGGCTTTTATTCCCTTGCTTTCAATATTTTCACTAATCACTTTTATTATTCATATGGTGCTGTGTGTATTGTGCATTCCGGGAGTGGCATATGGTGAGTGTGAGACAACTTTGGATTACGTGGTGACTGTAGGCCGCAGTCATACTCTTAATTGGTCGTCTCTCCCTCCGTGTTATTACCCGTGCTTAACACCTTTTGTCCCTAGGATATTTCTCATATTTTCGGCAGATCATCATATAGGTACCCTGGTACTGTGGTCTGTCTCCGGGTCAATAGCACCTAATTTCTGCAATCCGACTCTAGGAGGATAAAGAGGGCCATAGTTCCTCTCGCACGGACTTTTATTGACGAGTTGGGACCTCGCCAATAGTTCTCGTCACCAGTTGACACTCGCACCCCTACTCGTCGGTCAGAAAGATGATATTTACTTAGGTAGGGAATTAGCTTTCTTATTTTAGAGCACAAAGTTCGCTAATTCTGTAAGTATCATATTTAATTTCAGTGGGAAAAACTTGCTTATGTTCTATAGTGACTCGGCAAGGTATGCCTACATTCTTGGACTACCTAATTTACTTTTGGAACCATTAAGTGTTTCATTTGTTTTAGAAACTCAGTTTCAACTAATTAGTAGGATTTTCTTGCCCTTATCCTCCCACAGTGAGTAATGGGTACAAGATTTCCTGCGACCTTAATCATTTACCATCTTGAATTAACTTTACTTGTTAACAATTCCACAGGATAGGTACCAGTTGCCACGTTTTCCTGTTTCTGACTTTCACCATATCATCACAGTATATTCGTGTCACATTTATTTGCTAATTTCACCATGTTTCGTATCCAAGCTTTCCTTTCAAATCCAGCAGGTGAAATAGAGAACTTACGTCATGCCAAGAGGATCGAATTGATAACTTGCACATGAGTATCACCTAGATGTTCCCCATGGAGCCAACAAGCATGAAGTACATAATCTACTATTAGATCAATTTTTAGATGAAGGGATAATAGACTCTGACACTCACGAACAGTACACTATTGCAGATAAACAAGATTTGGCCACTATGAAACTTAGACTTGAACTTGCCAAAATCGAGCGGGAGCAACAAAAAGAAGCAGCTGCCATCAGGAAGGAAGAACAAGAACGAGAAATCCGCCTCAAGGAGCGTGAGGCGGCCCTGGCAAAGAAAGCGGCTGCCATTAGGAAGGAAGAAAGAGAAAGAGAGGCCCTCCTCCTCCAAGGACAGCAAGAACGTGAGTTGGTCATATTCAGAGAGCGTGAACGAGTACAACTTGAAGCAAAACAACGTCACCTGGAGATGCAACGCGAGCATGAAAAACAGCAAGCGGATCTGGCTCTAGAATGTCATCAAAAAGAACTCGCGTTGGACACTACACACCAAGCTCAACGCCTACAAGCTGCAGCTAGTCTTCCTCCAAGTTTCAATGTCTCCCATGCAAGTAAGTTAATGCCACCGTTCGTAGAAACGGAGGTTGATGTTTTTTTTACAACTTTTGAGACCCTTGCTAATCAACTTAGTTGGCCTAACGACCAATGGGCTACCCTTCTCCGAGTACATCTTACAGGTAGAGCAGCAGTCACACTCAGCACTTTGGCGTCTGAGAATGACTACCCAACCCTGAAGCAAGCCGTGTTGGACGCCTACCTTCTCTCCACCGAAAGCTACCGACGAAAATTCCGTGACTACATAAAGGCAAGTACCACCACCTTCTTAGAATTTGCCAACACCAAACGGAGATATTTTATGAAATGGCTGGAGGCAGCACATGTCTCTACTTTTCCAGAACTCGTCAACCTCATGCTGGTTGAAGAATTCTTGAGGCGTGTACCTCCTCCTGTCCGTTTATATTTAGCAGATAAGGAAGAGACCGACTTAGTGAAATGCGCGAAGTCGGCTGACACTTACAGCCTCATCCACCGGCTGACACCAGAACCACCTACCAGTAAGAAGTCTTGGTACAGTTACGAGAAAGTGAGCCCAGATCAAGGTACCTCTCAACTGTACTGTAAGTATTGTAGACTCTATGGACATACCATAGAAAAATGTGGTAAGTCTACATATAAAGGTAACACCGAATCCACCAAACCCAAACAGACTCCTCCTAAGTCCGGTAAGCCTGTAATGAATGTTGGTGTTCATGTTAATGATCTCTCTCTCTTCAGCAAGCATCTGTATCCTGGAACTATCACTACCAACGGTTCAGATTCTGAGGGACGTTTTGGACTTAAGATCTTGAGGGACACAGCGGCTCTTCAATCAATAGTCTTGAAATCAGCTGTGCCCAACGTCGCCTACACAGGAGAGACTGTCTTCATCACTGACCTCACTGCTACTACTCCTTATCCTCTCGCCAGAGTCCACCTGGATTGTCCCTTCGTGACCGGTGAAGTCCAAGTCGCCGTCAGGGAAAAGCCTTTTCCCATGCCTGGAGTGCAACTTCTCCTGGGCAACGACTTGGCAGAAGACCTGCAACCGACCAACCTGATCGTCAAGGACAAACCCCAGGTGGGTACCTCTGTTATGGATAATCCGATTTTTGAGCATGTTCCAGCAAAGGTTCAAGAGAGTGATGAAGTTTCTCCTCCTGTTTTGGTGACCACCCGTGCACAAGCTGCACGACCACAACCAGCTGACTGTACTACTACCGCTGTCCCTCAAGACCCTTCGAAACTACCCCCAAATCTCACCGCTTTGGAGTTCCGTAAGTTACAGAGGAAGGATCTTACCTTGACACCATTATTCTTCCAGGCTGAGACTCAATCCGACAGTATTCCTGGGTTCTTCCTAGAGAACGAGTTGCTCTATCGCAGATACCGACCCAGTAAACTGAAGGAGGAGGACGACTGGGCCAACATTGAACAACTAGTGATACCTACCAGCCTGCGGCCCACTATTCTACACCTGGCCCACGGAGCACTATCACACTACGGGTTTAACAAGACTTACCATGGGATTCGACAAGACTACTACTGGCCAGGTATGGTTAATGATGTCAAACAACATACAAAAAATTGTCATGTGTGTCAGAAGGCAGGTAAGCCGAACGTTTCTATCCCCAGAGCACCACTGACACCCATCCAGGTGCCTGCGGAACCTTTCCACAGACTTATTATAGACTGTGTTGGTCCTTTACCTCGGACCAGTTCCGGCAACGCCTATATCTTAACCATCCTGTGTCCTACCACCAGATTCCCCATAGCAGTTCCAGTAAAGAACATTACGGCTGCTACAGTGGTGAAGAATTTGCTGAAGATCTTCACCCAGTATGGATTTCCAAGGGAGATTCAGAGTGACTGTGGCACCAACTTCACCAGTGATCTCTTCAAACGGACACTAGAGGAGTTCAACATCAAACAGGTACTGTCCAGCCCCTATCATCCTGCTTCACAGGGTTCTCTTGAGCGTAGTCATCAGACTATCAAGGCACTCCTAAAAAAGTTTTGTAATGAGACCTCAAAGGATTGGGATAAGCAACTTGATCTCATCATGTGTATTTTCAGAAGTCTTCCTAATGAGTCACTAGGAGTATCTCCTTATGAGATGCTCTACGGACGTAAGTGCCGTACTCCTCTCAAGGCTTTCAAGGACTCTCTACGCGATGCCACCGTCAGTGAGCATCAGAATGTGCCCCAGTTTCTTCAAAACCTCCAACACATTCTCGAGAGGGTGCATTCCTTTGCCAGAAACAACCTACTGAAAGCCCAAGAGAGGATGAAGACTCATTACGACCAGCACAGCCAAGTAAGGAAATTTAAACAGGGAGACTTCGTTCTAGCTTATTTCCCTATCCCAGGTTCTCCTTTACAAAACAGGTTTTCAGGACCCTACCGTGTCAAGGAGTGCAGGAATAATCACAACTACGTTCTCGAGACCCCGATAGGCGGCGGAAGACCCAGTTGTGCCACGTCAACCTGCTGAAGCTTTATCATGGTACTCCTCCCACTGTGCTAATAAACTACTCCACCTTTACAGGTCCATACAGCCACAGTGAGACCTTCCTGCTTCTCCTCCCGAAAGCACTGACACTCAGGCAGCGCTTTCCAACTCGGAAATCCTTACTGATATCCATAATTACTTTCAGGACAATAATAGTGCTCCTTTACCATGTTCTAATACTATTCTCGCCTCGCCAGATATCACCAAGCCTTTCATCTCCATGTCGACGCCAGTGGTACCGGCATCGGGGTGACCTGATACAACGAGGCGAAGAAATCCTATCTACTAGCTACCAGGACCTTCAGCACGATCAAAAAGGAGCTACTCATCGTCCTGAACAGGCAGCACTTGCACCATACCTGCAAGGTACTCGGTCCNCTCTCAAGGCTTTCAAAGATTCTCTACGTGATGCCACCGTCAGTGAACATCAGAATGTGTCCCAGTTTCTTCAAAACCTACAACACATTCTTGGGAGGGTGCATTCCTTTGCTAAGACCAACCTATTGAAAGCCCAAGAGAGGATGAAGACTCATTACGACCAGCACAGCAAAGTAAGGAAATTTTAACAGGGAGACTTCGTGCTAGCTTATTTTCCTATCCCAGGTTCTCCCTTGCAAAACAGGTTTTCAGGACCCTACCGTGTCAAGGAGTGCAGAAACAACTACAACTACGTTCTCGAGACTCCCGATAGGCGGCGGAAGACCCAGTTGTGCCACGTCAACCTACTGAAGCTATATCATGGTACTCCTCCCACTGTGCTAATTAACTACTCCACCTTTACAGGTCCATACCGCCACAGTGAGACCTTCCCTGCTTCTCCTCCCGAAAGCACTGACACTCAGTCAGCGCTTTCCAACTCGGAAATCCTAACTGATATCCATAATTTCTTTCAGGACCATAATAGTGCACCTCTCATCAAAATCATCAGAGAACATCATGAGTTGTTTCGAGATAATCCACAAGAGTGTACTGTGACTCGGCACGACATACAACTGCTCCCTGACACCCGGCCGATTCGCCAACCATTCTACCGAATCAGCCCTAGCAAGAAGGAAGTCATGCGTGCTGAGGTACAGTACCTCCTGGACCATGGACTGGCTACCCCTTGTGAGTCCCCCTGGGCCTCACCATGTATCTTGGTGCCAAAACCCCAAGGTAAGACCCGTTGTGTACTGACTACCGAAAACTAAATAGTGTGACTATCAAGGATGCGTACCCATTACCTAGGATTGATGACATCCTTGACACCATTGGTAATGCCCGCTACCTGTCCCAAGTGAACTTGCTCAAGGGGTATTACCAGGTGTGCTTAACGGAGCGAGCCAAAGAAATATCTGCCTTCATTACTCCCTTCGGACTTTTCAGATATGAACGCCTTCCCTTTGGACTATGCAATGCCCCGCCACCTTTCAGAGAGCTGTCAACCGCGTCATCCAGGGCTTGGATAACACCTACGCCTATTTGGATGATATCGTTGTAGCATCCAACACCTGGAGCGAACATCTGCTCCAGCTGCAACGATTGTTCGCCAAGCTCCTGACAGCCGGCCTCACCATCAACCTGGGCAAGTCCACCTTTGCCAAAGGTAAAGTACGTTATCTGGGTCATGTAATAAGGAGTGGCAGCCTTGCTCCATTAAATATCCACACTCAAGCCATCAAGCATTATCCACAGCCTACTACCAGGAAGCAGCTCCTGCGCTTCCTTGGTCTTGCCTCTTATTACCGTAGGTTTGTGAGAAACTTTAGTACGGTAGCGACACTATTAATCACCTTAACCAGTCCCAAGCAACGAAATAATTGGACCATGCAGCAAACTGTTGCTTTTGAACAACTCAAATTCCTGCTCTGTTCTAATCCTATTCTCGCCTCGCCAGATATCACGAAGCCTTTCATCCTCCATGTCGACGCCAGTGGTACCGGCATCGAGGGTGTCCTAATGCAGCAACGAGGTGAGGAGGTTCTACCTGTCAGCTACTACAGCTACAAGATGAACCTCACCAGAAAAACTACAGCACTATAGAGAAGGAACTCCTCTCCATCGTCCTGAATTTGCAGCACTTTGCACCATACCTGCAAGGTGCTCGGTCTACCACCATCTACTCGGACCACAATCCTCTACGCTTCTTACATCAAGCCCAATTCAATAACCAACGTCTGCTACGATGGGCTTTATATCTACAAGGCTTCAATCTGAAGATCTGTTACATCAAGGGGTCTGACAACATCATAGCCGACGCCCTCTCCAGAGTTCATGAGGTAGAGGCAGCTCCACCTACCACTCTACCTCCCGAAAACGTGACTTCTTCCGTAACCGCAGGCTTCGGGGGAGAGTTGTGATGATAATCTCTTTCAAGAGAGATTGAGCCTGTTCTTCCCTTCAATCGTCACGTTTAAAGCTACATTCAAGATACGTTCAGCAGTAGCAAAACGTTTGTCAAGGCAGCCACACGCACCTGCATGCCCCACCTGCCCCCCCCCCCCCCCCCACACTCCTCACCGGCTCAGCGCGACACTTCAACGAGCTAATGACCAGTCTTCACTTGCCTGCATTTCGATTGGTTGGTCAAGATCACACCACTCCTGCTTCGCACCACGCACGCCATCTACCCAAGTCAACGTCTAGGTCACACCAAGAGACCTTCCTCAGAATATTCTCGTGCTCTAAGCTGTGAACAACAAACTGATATACATTGTGTATCAAGTAGAGGTTTTTAGCTTGCGCTATATTCTCAGCACCATTTATTAATTCTTTGCATTCTTGTTAACGTAACCAGTCACTTAATCATTTTTGTTATACGTTTTTTTCACTTGTTATTTTTTGCACTATTTCAATGCCAAGGGATTCTCTTTATTTAAATTTGTTTTCTAGAGTAATTAAATTTCATTGTTTATGCTTTGTGTTTTGTGTGTCTTCCCTTACCTTACTACAAACTGGCAAGCAGTCATTCTTTTTTTTTTGTTGTATGTGACCTGGCTTTGACACCTGCCATTGGAGGACTGCCGAACATCCATACTCCACTACTTTACCGTCACAATATATATATATATATATATATATATATATATATATATATATATATTATATTTATTGTGTGTGCGCATAGCTATTGTATTAAAAGGTATTCATTTGTATATATATATATATATATATATATATATATATATATATATATATATATACTTTCATTCTTTCTTTTTTTCTAGAGATAATATGTTTCTTTTTACGGATTCTACACCGGTGTGCATGGATTTGGTATCCACCAGCACTGAGAGTCGCGGTGAGACAGACACGGACAGCAGCAGTGACAGCACAGTGGAGCTGTCATTACCCTTAGTCGGCTCACACCCCACAGCTCACGGGGAGGGAGGGGCTCGTTCACATGCTCACTCAATTCCCCATTCCTCCCCCAGCCCCATACCTCAATCTATCATCAGCAGTGGCTCAGCCATCAGCAGCAGGTGTAGCAGCATCAGCAGCAGTGGCGAGAGCACTACCGTTAACGACGTCACAGTCCGTAAGAACAACAACAGAGTGAGAAGTGAGAATAGCCTTGACTCAGATGACAGCACAGCTGACCTTGACTCGTTAGCGTCTGGCAATTCTGACTGGTTACCAGCGTATGGCGTACCAGCTGACCGCGCACTCTCGCCCATTCATGTCGGAGGGGGGCTAGCACCACCACCCACCCCCCCTAGCCCTCCCCCATCACCCCCACCACCACTCTCCCCCTCTCCCCCACCTGTGCTAGAAATTCAACCCCAGCTGCTGGATCGAATTGATAACTATAATGGTAGATATATTTGGCTTTCATTCTCCATACCAGAGCATGTTAACACCTCCCCAGAGCTCTATCTGAGAACATAGAGAATTTTTCATCAATGATATTCGATCCCTTTTCTCCCCACAACACCCATCGCTCCTAATTTACCCGGACATCACTCTAATTGTGCGCAATTTAAATGTACAACAAGACGGTGAGGAGGAGAATGTCTTGGATCCCATAAATAACGACGGCTTTCCCATACGAGGGGAGGGGCGAACAGTAACTCGGGAGGAAGTAGTTAAACTTATTAATTTTTGGGCTGACGAATTGACAGGGAAAATATCCCAGTACCTGGAATAGAAAGAGGGGTCCAATGTCTTGGTTGAGCGGCTCACAGGGTTTTACATTAACTGTGGTCAGATTGAACATACGATAAGATTAGGCTCACATGTAGACTATCCTGAAGGGTTGCGTGGAAAAAAATTGGTTTTCAATCCAGAGGGAGAGGCTGATATATGCCTTATGCAGTGTGTTGCAGCTAATAAATGTTTAGCTAAGGGGATGCATCTAGATAATATCCGCGCCATATCTGTGAATGCTAGTTGGTGTCTCAGACACATTAACTGGCCAGCAGATGTCAATTCTGCAGTAACATTTGAGGATATTCACAAGGTAGAGAAAATTAATAAAGTCAGTATATTCATCTATTCACTAGAAAGAGATGAAAATGCTAGACGACAACGACACTACATTACATTAGCTAGGAAGGGAAGAGGGGGATATACAGATGTCATACCATTGCTGATGTTGAAATCTCAACACTTAGTATTAATTAAGGACTTTAACCAATATGTACGTAATATGCGAGGTCATGGAGATCTAATCCCAAGTCATCACAGCTTTTGTCATTGTTGTTTGATATCATTCCCATCAGATCGCATGCAGACTCATGAAAGTACATGCAAAGTACATCAGACTCTCAAATTTTACCCACCACAGGGGAAGATTACTTTCCGTAACTACGGACGGGGATATGGTCCTAGTCACATGTGCTTTTATGACTTTGAGTGCATGTTAGACCGCTCGAACCCTAAAGGGATGATAGAATCACGTCACAACGCAGTGGCGTATGCGTACATCATCATTGACAGACATATGAATATTGTTGAGAATGACACCTATTTAGGTAAGGATGCGATCAATCACTTTGTAACCACGCTAGAAGCGTCATGGGCTAGAATCAAGAAAGGGATAGTTTCCTATGAACTTCACATGTCTCAGCAACAGCAGGCGATATTTGAGACAAAAACTGCCTCTGTGATGAACCTTTTAACGGAGAAGATGTAATCAAAGTCCGTCATCACGACCACACAATAAGATTCCACAATTATCAAGCAGCTTACTGTGGTAGATGTAATTTGCAGTGTATTAATTCATAAAAGTTCCTATACACTTATTCTCACAACGCTTCCTTTGATTTAGGAGTAATCCTAAACGAGATGAAAAATCGACCAGGGAGTGAAATAGATATATTGGCTAGGGATGGATTTAAATTTATGAAAGTCGATGTGAACAACTTAAGATTTTTGGACAGTTTAGCACTACTCATGGTACACTAGGAAGAATAGCCAAGGATCATATTGATAGTGGGAAACCTACCACATTCACTTTGGCTACGTTAAAAGGTGTAAAAACCGCAGCCATCCCAAAACTGATGCAGGGTAAACAATCATTCTGCTATGATTATTTATCCTCTATGTCTGTGTTAGATGAACCTCACCTTCCTTCTCGCGATAAGTTTTACAATACACTAAAAGACGAAGAGTTGTCAGAAATGATTATTACCAAGTGAAATTTCTAGCCTTAGAAATTTTTGTTCTGGCTAAATGTTGTAACATAGGGGAGTATCTGCTCATTTACCTCAAAGTGGACACAGGTTTGCTAGCTGATGTGTTCACAGTTTGGCGAGATACCATACTTACTCTCTACAAATTAGACATTTCCCACTACATTTCTTTACCCTCATTTGCTTGGGATGCATTCTTGCTTAAATCGAAAGTTGAACTTGATGTTGTGTCAGACCCATTGTTATATGATTTACTTTCGTCGGAATCTCCGAGGTGGGTTCACCAGTTGTGACGAGACAGTACACTGAATGAGGAGAACCAGCATACAAGCTTAGATCTAGGGGAAGATAGTAGCTACATCATTTACCTGATTTTAATAGTCTTTACGGGGCGTGTATGACTGAACTGCTCCCTCGTGGTGGGATTCGGAAACTGACACACAATGAGCGTGACATGCTGTTAGAGCAAGGCTTGGAGA
>WNGS01049175.1:0-12840 GCA_020271785.1 Procambarus virginalis | reverse complement strand
TATATATATATCTATTATATATATATTATATATATATATATTAAATATGACCGAAAAAGTAAGATTAATAATTCTAACACGAATTTTCTCAATTTTCCTTATGTTTGTTTTTTACTGATGACGGTAAATGAAAATCAATTCTCCAAAATTCATTCTTTATTTCTTAGTCTGACGCGACACTTGAGCGCGTTTCGTAAAACTTATTACATTTTCAAGACTTTAGTTACACACACTGAACAAGTTTAAACAGCTTTTCTTTTTTATACCTGCATTTGGGTGAGGTGACATGTTACAATGGTTTGGGGTGAGGTGAGAACAAACACAGAACACGAAACAATGGGTATAAGCTAAAGGGAAGAATAGATCTGTAACTGCAGAAGGCCTATTGGCCCATATTTCTTGATGTTTCTATATTGGAGCGGAGTCTTGAAGTGGGTAGAATATAGTTGTGCGTTAATTGGCTGTTGATTGCTGGTGTTGACTTCTTGATGTGTAGTGCCTCGCAGATGTCAAGCCGCCTGTTGTCGCTGTATCTATCAATGATTTCTGTGTTGTTTGTTAAGATTTCTCTGGTGATGGTTTGGTTGTGGGAAGAGATTATATGTTCCTTGATAGAGCCCTGTTGCTTATGCATCGTTAATCGCCTGGAAAGAGATGTTGTTGTCTTGCCTATATATTGAGTTCTTTGGGGCTTACAGTCCCCAGTGGGCATTTGAAGGCATAGACGACATTGGTCTCTTTCAAAGCGTTCTGCTTTGTGTCTGGAGAGTTTCTCATGAGTAGGTTGGCAGTTTTCTTGTTTTATAGTAAATCGTCAATTGTATCTTCTGATTTTTGTCTGTAGGGATAACGTTTCTATTAACAATATCTTTCAGGACCCTTTCCTCCGTTTTATGAGCTGTGGAGAAGAAGTTCCTGTAAAATAGTCTAATAGTGGGTATAGGTGTTGTGTTAGTTGTATCTTCAGAGGTTGCATGGCGTTTCACTTTCCTTCTTATGATGTCTTCAATGAAACCATTGGAGAAGCCGTTGTTGACTAGGACCTGCCTTACTCTACAGAGTTCTTCGTCGACTTGCTTCCATTCTGAGCTGTGGCTGAGAGCACGGTCGACATAAGCGTTAACAACACTCCTCTTGTACCTATCTGGGCAGTCACTGTTGGCATTTAGGCACATTCCTATGTTTGTTTCCTTAGTGTAGACTGCAGTGTGGAAACCTCCGCTCCTTTCCATGACTGTTACATCTAGAAAGGGCAGCTTCCCATCCTTCTCCATCTCGTAAGTGAAACGTAACACAGAATTCTGCTCAAACGCTTCTTTCAGCTCCTGCAGATGTCTGACATCAGGTACCTGTGTGAAAATGTCGTCAACATACCTGCAGTATATGGCCGGTTTCAAGTTCAAGTCGACTAAGACTTTTTCCTCAATAGTACCCATGTAGAAGTTTGCAAACAGGACGCCTAGGGGAGAACCCATAGCGACCCCATCTACTTGCTTATACATGTGCCCATCCGGGCTCAAGAAAGGTGCCTCCTTAGTACAAGCTTGGAGTAGTTTCCTCAGGATATTCTCTGGCATGTCAAGGGGAGTACAGGCCGGGTCTCGATACACTCGGTCCACTATCATCCCGATTGTTTCATGCACAGGTACGTTGTGAACAGTGATTCTACGTCCAACGATGCTCTTATCCCTGTAGCCCGTGTTCCCCGCAGTAAGTCAACAAATTCCTTCGGGGATTTCAGGCTGAAGTTGCACGGGACATAAGGAGTCAGTAAGCCAGCAATCAACAGCCAATTAACGCACAACTATATTCTACCCACTTCAAGACTCCGCTCCAATATAGAAACATCAAGAAATATGGGCCAATAGGCCTTCTGCAGTTACAGATCTATTCTTCCCTTTAGCTTATACCCATTGTTTCGTGTTCTGTGTTTGTTCTCACCTCACCCCAAACCATTGTAACATGTCACCTCACCCAAATGCAGGTATAAAAAGAAAAGCTGTTTAAACTCTGTTCCACCATCCGCCATGGTGAAGGGTGTGAAGACCCCCGTACAGGAAAAAAAGAAAGCTGGAGGACACAAGAATCATGTTCAAAGCAGTCGCCCTCCCATTTCATCCAGTAAGCACACTGGGGCCATTAGGAAAAACAATCCTAGTGTCAAAGTTACCACTGAGCAGGGTCTAAAAGCTACTAGGCCCCAAACCTGCACAGTTTTAAATAGTGCTCCCATAGAAATAGACGCTCTCTGGCCAATGCTCAAAACTCTGGTCACCGAGTTGATCGAAAGTCTGCTGTCATCACATGGAATCAAGCAAACCACAGAGACTCGGAAGACAATTGAGCACAAACTCAAGAGATTCGAAAATGTAATATCTTCACCTTCAAGACAGCAGGGCAGGAGACACCCCTCTAAAAAACAGATAGCGTCTGGATCGTCGGAAAGCGACATTGATGAGTCAATTTCAGGTCCACTAAGAACCTATACACCAATTGCAACTTCCATGGCGTGTTCATCAGACTCCATGGATACCACGGAATTATCAGCAAATTCCAAGAACATAGAGGTCTAAAGATCCTGCAATGGAATGCGCAAGGACTGCGCACTAAATTGCAACACTTGCAATGCATAGCAGTAACCAAGGGCATAGACATCCTGATACTACAGGAGAGCTTGCTTCGAGCAGGATTAGAACCTAAAATCTCAGGCTATCGAGGCTTCTTCCTTCCATGGATCAATGGGCAATCCAGGGGATGTGCAATCTATGTAAAATGTGACCTGATCTCCAAGTCCATAACCAGCCCACCTGATTGTGGAGCAGGGACAGAGGTAATGGGAGTAACCATTGAGCTAAGACACGACACACTTGAGGTGTTTAATGTGTACAGGTCTCCACATGCCGAAATGGATCTCTCTGTGTTATTTGGAAACGGGACAACAACAAACACAATCATTTGTGGAGATTTTAATGCCCATCATCGATTGGTACTGGGCTCGAACACAACAAACGAAGCCGGCATTCACATTGCACACCTATTAGACCAGCTTCCAGAAATACAAATCCTAAACAAGAATGAACCTACCCACATCCAAGGAGGCAGATTAGACCTAACCTTCGTTTCAGCCTCCCTAAGAGATGTAGCGACATGGTCAGTTGAGCCCACACTCACAAGCGACCACTATGGGGTCCAAATTGATCTTACGTTAGACCTACCCACTCCACCTCCGCCTCCATCTGAAGCCTGGAACTTTGCTTTAGCAAACTGGGACCGATTTCAAAACCTCATTTCAGAGTGGCATAGAAACTATGATCTTCCCGGAGACATTAATCAGGCAGAACAAGAATTTGTCAAAGCGATTCAAAGTGCAGCCAACCACTCAATCCCACTGAAAAAACAGTCCACCGGACACCATAAAGATCATTGGTACTATTGCGAACGTGTCAAAGAACTCAACCATAGACTCAACAGAACAAGAAAGCTATACAAAAAGCATCCGAGTGACCGCAACAGGTCCTTACTTTGTGAGGTCAAGGAACATGTACATCGAGAGACCAGACTAATAAAAGAACAAAAGTGGCTGGAATGGTGTTCACACCTGAATGAACACACCTCTCTTGGAGAGATGTGGCAGCAAATCCACCGGGCCAAAGGGAATAAAACACCTAAAGCCCCACACCCCAAGGATCCTCTACAGGAAGCCGAAGTACTGGCAACCAGGTTTGCAGAGAGAGCAGCCAGCAATCAACTTCCACCAGATGTATTAGCAGTACAGACAGGACTAGAGGAAGAAAGGTGGCACAGAATCCTTACAGCATGTGAAGAAGTCTCTGACACTAATGCCCCCTTCACACTGGATGAGCTCAATCGGGCTAAGAAAAACTCCAAGGATACATCCCCTGGAGCTGACAAAATAACCTATAAAATGATTAGAAACCTCGGCCCAGAGGGAGACGCTGCATACCTAAGGTTAATTAATTTAGCCTGGACTTCTCAAACTAGACCTTCAGCTTGGAATAGAGCAGACATAGTACCGATCCCAAAACCTAAAGATCCAGATAATCCCAGACCCATTTCTCTCCAAAGCTGTGCAGCCAAGACGGCTGACAGAATGGCACTCAACAGACTGGAGTGGAAAATGCCTAGACTGCACCATGATATGTATGCCTATAGAAAAGGGGTTGGCACAGTGGAATGTATTACAACTCTGTTAGCCCACTTGAATGACAGACCAGGAATGCTGATATTCCTGGACCTCGAAAAAGCCTTTGAACTGGCTAGCGCCCCTGCTATTCTCTGCTGCCTCATTGACAAAGAGGTCAGAGGCAACCTGCTCTCCTGGATCAAAAACTGTCTCATAAACAGAGAAGCAAGAGTAAAAATTCATGGCACAGTTTCTGAGTACAAAAGACATGAAAATGGTACACCGCAAGGAGGTATTCTCAGCCCTCTTCTCTTCAACTGTTTAATGGAAAGAATAATGAGGTTGAAACTTCCACATCACTGTAGGCTGCTAAACTACGCGGACGACTTTGTCATCATCATAAAAGGAAGGGATGCGGCGCGCCTTGCACCCAAATGCTTAGACTGCATCAGTAAAGAGGCAAAACAGATTGGGATCAAACTCAACCCCTCAAAGTCAAAAGCCATGCCCATAAAAATAGCGAAGCCCAATATCCAACTCACAGTACAGGGTCAACCAATCGAATGGGTGGACACCTATCAGTACCTAGGAATAATCCTGGACACACACATGAATTTTAATGCTGAGGTCACTTACTTGAGAGAGCGAACTGCGGCCAGGACGGCAATCCTCAGGTCGCTAACCTCCCTCTCTGGAGGAGCCAATCTGCAAGTCCTTCGCACATACTATGTACAGGCAGTCAGATCAGTGATCGATTATGCAGCACCTGCACTCACAAATCTATCACACCAACAGTGGAAAAAGCTTGAAGTTGCCCAAAACAATGCTATGAGAGCCGCACTGGGAGCCCCCATGTGGACCAAGCTTGAAACACTTAGACTGGAGACGGGTTTGCCCTCTCTACAGGAAAGAATATCTCAAAGGACAGCTACAATTATTAGTAAGATAATTATTTCTTCTGATCCAATCCCAGTACGGCAGGCCTTGGTGGTTGGACTAGGGCAAAACAATGGAAACTCTTGGGCTGCAAGAGCAGGAAAAGTCCTAAACAGACTACAGTTAAAAAGCATGATTCTCGATAGAGAGGGTGATCATCCACACCCAAATTACACTCCTGCTGCACCGTGGGAAGAGCCTACTTTCAAAATAGTAATAGAAAGTCTCCCAATGAAAAAGGCTGCCTATGATCCGACAATCCTAAGGCGCATAATAGAAGAGCAAATGTATAGCATAGCAGTAGCAGGAGCCACCCACATTTTCACAGACGGATCGGTGGACACAGAATATGAAAGTGCTGGCGCTGCTCTTTGCACGGCCAGCATACAGGCATATTGGAGACTGGGAGGACTAGTATCATCAACCCAAACTGAGCTGTTTGCCATACAACAGGCATTCGCATATGTGATTGCACAAAACACTCAAAATGCCATCATACACACAGACTCAAAAGCTGCACTTCAAATACTAGGACAAAAACAGTGGAAAGATAACGTGGAGATAATTACCACCATTTTGTATCTTGGAGCAGTCGCTAAAGGCAAAGGACTCAACATAACCTTGAACTGGATCCCATCCCATATTGGAATCCCATTAAATGAGAAAGCTGATGAAATTGCTAAACTGGCAACTCGTCATCCAGTGATAGATAAAACAATTCAACCCAGCCTAGAGAACATTAAAAACATCATCACCAAAAAACTCTCACACCTCAACAAAGCCTACCTACACCAGAGAATAGCTGAAGGCTCGCCCTCTGCAACATGGTATCTTCAGGCAACTAAATTAGAAAGATTAAATATCCCAAAAGGAATCCACAGGGAAATAGCAGTTAGGTTATATAGACTACGTCTAGGTTACAGATGCAACTGGGAGATTGGTGAACCCCGACAGAGAGAGTGCATCTTCTGCCAAACTGTCACAGAAAAGCCATTACTTCACTATCTTCTAGAATGTGAAGCAACCAACGACCTTAGAAGAGCTTTAAGAGTTCCTGAATCTTGCTGTGGCCACCCTGAAGCCATCAACAGAGCCACTCTCCTGGTCAACAAAGGTGTCCAGCAGCTGGACGCCCTCATAAAGACTGTGAAGCAGTATCCTCCCCCGCGATAACAGCTCGATGATTAAATGCAATGTCATAATAATGAAAAGAATTACGGAGAAAAAAAAAAATTGTACCACTTAAGGGCTATTCATGCCCGTGCCACCTCTTGGGTGGCTTAATCCTTATCAATCAGGAGTAACCACCATTTGGTCACCATTTGGTCCGGGAGACATCTCCCGTCACGCAGGGTGCCGTCGCACCTCCACAGATCTCCAGTATCATCACTCGATACTGTTAATGGCTCATAAGGGCCACCACTTACGGGCTATTCATGCCCGTGCCACCTCTTGGGTGGCTTAATCTTTATCAATCAATCAATCTGTTTAAATCATAGCATAGTAAAGAACTGTTTAGTGCTTTCAGGTTATAGTTGTGTGTGAAAACTAAAAGTCTTTGAAAATGTAATTAGTTATTACGAAACGCGTTCAAGTGTCGCGTCAGACTAAGAAATAAAGAATGAATTTTGGAGAATTGATTTTTCATTTACCGTCATCAGTAAAAACAAACATAAGGAAAATTGAGAAAATTCGTGTTAGAATTATTAATCTTACTTTTTCGGTCATATTTAATAACATATGTCTACAGGAAAGACTGCTACCAAAATATACTAATATATATATATATATATATATATATATATATATATATATATATATATATATATATATATATATATATATATATATATATAATTATTTCTATTAACCATCTTTATTACCTATCGTTGTTATTAACCATCTTTGTAACCTATATGTAACTCCTTTTTTGTAACAAAGTTCAAATAAAGCAAATATATATGTGTACATACAAAAGAATGGGGGTGGTAGGAGAAGAAAATATTAGTGTTCAGTGAGAAACCACAAGGTCTTCTCTGAATACGTTTTATTTTCTTCTCCGAGGCTATGGGTCCCCACATTGGCACCAGAGGTGGTACCCTCACAAACTTTTATATATATATATATATATATATATATATATATAATATATATATATATATTATATATATATATCTATAATATATATATATATATATATATATAATATCTATATATATATATATATATATATATATATTATATATATTAGACTACATTAACATAATATATAATATATTATATTATGTTAATGTAGTATACGTGGATTTTGCTAAAACCTTTGATAAGGTACTACATGAAATACTTCCAAAAAATTGCAGGCACATGGAACAAATGGGTGGGTGGGTGTCCCACCCATAAAGTGAGTGTCATAGGGGCCCCAGCACACTGGTTTGCTAAAGGGCCCTTAATGCTGTTGAGACCTTATGGGCCCTTGGACCCATTATGTTAAGACATAGTGCTGTTTTGGGCCACACACTTTTTGCATATTTCTGATCTTGGTACATACTTTGGTCGAGAGACTTCCCTAACACACCTTTGCTACACTCATCCCATCCATACCATTCGCCTTGCTCTTACCTTCCTCTAAGAATTTGCTCTACATCGCCTCTCTTTTGCCTTAATGCTCGTGCCTCCCTTGCTCCCTTACGGGCTCACCATAGCCAGTACTACTTGGAGCTTTTTGTTTTGAGTAGCTGAATCTAAAACAACAACAATCTTGCTCCCATCTCAATCAATTTTATAATGGTCCAGGATGGACCGAAACATGGTCATCTCATTTTCTGGTGTGTGGTTTATTCTTCATAAGAATAAAGGTAACTTCATAAGGCTGCTTATGGGCCTATACGAGGCAGATTCTATTTATAACCACCCAATCCCACTCGTATACATTTCCAACCCATGCTTGAAACAATTCAGGGACCCCACCTCCGCCACGTTACGCGGTATTCATGTCTTCAGCCACGTTATTGTAACTCTGCATCTAATAATTACCTAGGTGTTATTACACAATGAGAGCTACACTCATGGTGTCCCGTCTTCCCAGCACTCTTTGTCATATAACGCTTTGAAATTACAGGTCTTGACAGTTTTAGCCTCCACCACTTTCTCCCCTAACATGTTCCAACCGTCTTCCACCTCTTATTTGCCAAAGTGAATTTTCTTATATTTCTTCAGCAGCTTTGTTTAGTTGGTTTCAGTAAATGACCTCTTGTTCTTGAAGTTCTAGGTCTCAGGAATTCGTCCCTATCAATTTTATCGGTTCCAGATACTATTTTTACGTAATGATCATATTGCCTCTTTTTATTCCATCATCTAGTTTTGGCATATATAATGCCTCTAACTTCTCGTAGCTCTTGATCTTCAGTTCTGGGAACAACTTAGTGGCATGTCTTTGTATCATTTCAAGTTTGTACATGTACTTCTTAAGATATGGGCACCATACAACTGCTGCATACTCTAGCTTTGGTTTAATAAAATCATGAACAATTTATTTAGTATTTATCCATGAATGTATTTAAAAGCAATTCTAAAGTTCAAAAGTGTAGCACAACCTCCTGGCACAATGAGCTTTATGTGGTCCTCACGTGACAGTTTTCTATCTAGAACCACCCATACATGTCTTTCTTTATCAGAATTCTTTATAGAATTTTCACATAATTTATTGGTTGCATGGGGTTTATGTTCTCCTATTCCACATTCCATAACATGGCATTTATTCACATTAAATTCCATTAGCCAAGTGGTGCTCCATATGCTTATTTTGTCTTCCCTATTATCTAACCATCATCATCAAACATGTTCATATAATTATGTATTCTATCTGTTAGATAGTTTATCTAGACAATGAACATTATCGGTGCCAGAACTAAACCCTGTGGTACTCCACTCGTGACATTTCTCCAGTCCGATACATTGCCTCTGATTACTGCCCTCATTTTTCTATCAGTTTGAATTTTTTAATCCATGTTAGAAGCTTACCTGTCACCCCTCCAATATGTTCCAGTTTCCAGAATAAACTCTTATGTGGAATTCTGTTGAATGCCTCTTTTAGGTCCAGATAGATGCAGTCAACCAGTCATCTCTGAAAGTCATCTTTTTCCTGTAAAATTTCTGCTGCTCGATCATAGTAACTGATTAAATTTGTTACACAGGATCTTCCATTTTGAAAACCATGTTGACTGTCTGATATTATAAAGTTTTTCTCCTGGTGTTCTACCAGTTTAGTTTTACTTGTTTTTTCCAATATTTTTACTGTTTCACTTGGCCAACTGCTTTGTTCTTACTTAGCTCCTTGAGCAATTTTTTAACTGTGTACGTACATGCAGTGTTTTTATAAATCTTTATTTTTTCCAGCACGCACAAGGAAGCTTGATGCAGATAAACTTACATTAGGATCAGTAGGAGCTAGCCATAATGCCCTGGAAAAAATCATGACGAGCTACAAGTGCAGCAGGTGCAAGAAGAGCAACAAGTAAAAAAAAATCCGCAGGTGCAACAAGTGCTTCCATTAGCAATCATTCAGAAGCAGCAAAAACTACATGCAGTAAATGTGAACCACAGGGAACTAAAGAAAAACAATCAAGTAACAACGGAATGGGAATTTTAAAATACCTGAGGAAACAGGTAAAAAATGACAAATAGAAATGATTCCTTAAACATTATTTGGTAGTTTATAGGTATTTTACTTATAATACTTTATATTATGTCTACAGTTTATAATTTAGTTCACAGTTAATTGTAAACTTCCTTATCTTACATGAAGGATTTTTACTGTTTTTCATTTTTAAAAACTTATTAGTATCATTTATAGTTTAGTGTCAATTCACTTATAATACAATATATTGAATAATTTACTAAATTAGTTTAACTATAATAAATATAAATAAACATTTTTACCCCAGGATGAGTTTCAGTCACCCTACCCAATGTTTCATTATTACTAATCTTGTGAGAGGTAGCTTATTGTGCAGCCCATACTCATTCTGTGAGTGTTAGTTTATTGTGCACCCCATAGTCATCATGTCACCCAAGCCTGCTGCAGCTGCACCTGAAGGGTGGTGTAGGGAACCATTAGTGTACTATTATGATCTGAGAGAGAATGCTCTGTAGACAGAGCATCAATATGGCTTAAGGCATTGAGCTTTGCCTCAAGATGAAGCTTGGGCTGATCTCTGATTTGATTCTTGGGAGTCTTCATTTATGTGCACCCCATACTAAACCACTTTGTAGTAATTTATTGTGCAACCCATACTCATCCTGTTACCAGTAGTTTGTGCAACCCATACTTATCCTGTGATCCCTATCCCTCTACTTCAAGTCCCTCAAGGGGCGCACGAATTCAGTTTGGCATACCGCATCCTGTCTTCCATCCCTAGCTACCCCATCACAATATACTCCTGCCTTCCCATCCCTAGCTACTGACCCATCACAATATACATGTAGAGTGTTTTCTGTAGGCAATTTTCTAATTATACAATCATATGTTGCCCTCAGCTCTCCTATTTCATACATACTTTTTTTCTTTTGCAAGGGAGTAATTACTACATCTACATTACAATCCTCCCATGGTGGTGTGAATTTTCTCTTGGGCACAGCAATACACTCTGTAATAACATCGTACTTAATAACATTAGAACATGAGGTACTCATATATGCTCTTTTCTTCATCATACATTGTTCATTACTTCCTACCTTTTGAACCGAGAGGATTAATTCATTAGCTCCCCCACCTCTCATTAATCTAATGGCAGAGGCTACATTTATCTCTGCAATTCTATCCCCAATACTCTGCAGATTCAACTCCATCTTCATTTTCTCAATCATAGCATTTCTTGGGCATCCTAAGATAATTCTCATGGCTTCATTTTGTACCTTCTCCAACTTCCCCATCCTACCTTTACCAAAACAAGAAATAACAGGTGCAGCATAATCAATAAGGGATCTTACAATACTCAAGTATATCATTCGTAGCACAGGGACTCCCATTCCTTTTCCACAGCATGCCAAGGCCTTCAGAGGTTGTAATTAGTTCACCAATCCCATATGGTGACACAGGTTTCCGAAATTATCCACCACTAGTTTGTAAAGTCACTGGTTTGCCTTGTAAAGCAAACTAGTGGCTTTACAAGATTGTAAACACATCATGTTATGTACTTTCATAAACCCAATGTAACTTCTTGAATATATATAAAAATAAATAAATGAATAGTTTCTGGTGTAATCCATACTCATCCTATGTGTGGTAGTTCATGTGTACTCCATATTCATCGTAATGCGTAATAGGGCTTTAGGCATTGTATGTACTAGCTCTATCTATAAATCCATCAACTTTGTATCTTACCTTGTATGTATGTACCTTATCTAAATAAAAATTTATATATTTATTTATTTATATTTATTATAAAGACTAAAGTCGGCAAAGTTACCCGTGAACGCGCAAAATCAGTAAAATGTATATACTCGTTTCAGGTTTATCACCTTATTTCTCATGCTACATCGTTCGTTTTGGTATCATTGTGTTCGGAATAGAATTCTCTATAGGGGTAAATGCATATAAGGTCTAAAAGCCCGGAGTGAGTCCCACGTTCTTTATTTTGGTATCAAATTGTTCGCAATGAAAAGGCGCGTATTTTAAAACTAGTCCCATAATAATAAAACAATAAATAGAATTTTAACAAATATTTTAACTTTTGGACACTTTTTGACGCTCATCACCACAAAATATTTATATCTTTCCAGTATCCTGACATCAATTTCTAATAGCTGCTTGCTCTCAAGGCAAGCAGCAATGCTGCTCCCGGCCCAGACGGAATCACTATACGCCTACTTAAGGCTATACCAATCAGGGTGTTTGCAAAACTGTTTAATCTGTGGTTGGTAAACGAATCTCTGCCGCAACCATTTCGCAAGAACAAGACAGTGCTATTACCTAAGAAACCCAACCCGGACTCACCTTCCCACTATCGCCCCATAACCATGTCATCTACGATAGTGAGGCTGTTCCACAAGATCCTGAGCAGCAGGCTCTCCGGGGCGGTCAGGATCGACAGGCGGCAGAAGGCGTTCGTTCCCGTGGACGGATGCCCTGAAAACCTGGTGATCCTGGACGCCCTCCTAGCTGAGGCTCGTGCGCTCAAGCACAACACGCACCTAGCGTTTCTGGATATGGAGAAGGCTTTCGATAGCGTCTCCCATCCGGCCATCCATCGGGCCATGAAGCGCAAAGGCATCCCAAAGCCTTTAAGGACATATATAATGTCGGGCTATGATCGGTCCTCAACCGTGATAACCAGCCAAGGGAGAAGTCGAAGGACATCCTGATCACTAGGGGGGTGAAACAGGGTGACCCCCTATCTCCATTTCTCTTCAACCTGATAATTGATGAGGCAATTACCAGGGCTAAGGATCTGGGGCTAGGGGTCGGACTGGGGGAGAAAAGGTATCAGCACTGGCGTTCGCGGACGATCTGGTTGTGGCAGCGGAAACGGCTGCCGGACTACAGACACTCATAACGAGTATTTGCCACACACTGCGTGGCTCTGGTCTTAAAGTAAACGCTGCAAAATGCCGTACGCTAAGCATAGCGATCGATGCACACCGCAAGACGTGGCATGTCCCCACCAGGAAGGCATACTACGTCGGGGACGATGCAATCGGTACTATGAGTGTGGCGGACGAGTATAAGTACTTAGGGATTCTTATCGGGGCCGGGGGCACGC
>WNGS01049161.1:0-10910 GCA_020271785.1 Procambarus virginalis | reverse complement strand
TTCATTTTAAAAAGGAACCTAAAAATCATTTGAAGATTCCTAATGGACGAAATAATGTTGTGGTGCTGTGGCTAGTACTGTGAACATCGTGACAACATTAAATCACTGATATTTGAATATTGTACCCAGTCATTATCACACTCAGGCTCTTCTATAACACTATCATGGCTATCAATACAAGTTATATATATATTTTTGACATTATTAGGCGATGCTGTGGTCAACCTAAACAGTAGTGCTGTGCGCTCATGCTGCGAGCTGCCAGCCTTGGTTGCTCACACACTACTGAGGCTCCCACACCCGGGAATGTGGACCACGATTTTTTTTTAAAGATGGCGTCTGTTTACAAGAGCCCTGATAAGCTGATGTGAACCCCATGTAGCCGCGGGAGTTTTGAATGGAACGTGAAAAATACAAATACCTGGAGGCACGTTGCGTTAACCAGACATGAGCCTGCAGGCGCGTTGCGCAGTTTAAGGGTTAATGAAGAAGGGATATCCTCTACTGCCTCTACTCACAGCTATTTTCTTAGTTTGAACCTTACCACTGGCTTTCTTGAGACCCATTGCGCAGATATATAATAGCTTTTTATGCTCAAATGGCCAAAAAACGACAAAAACTGTAAATCCTTGTAAGAATTCAGTGGGATTCCACTGGGCACGAGGCACTTGAAACGAGCGCGATCGCCGTGCTACCACGCGCTAGGTTGGCCTGTACGCGTATCACACGTTCTCCGAGAAAATTTTCCGAGCACATCCTGCTCGTATCCGAAAAACTCTTATACATGGACACCTCGTATTCCCAGGTACAACTGTGTGTGGTGTGTGTGTAATTACCTAAGTGTAATTACCTAAGTGTAGTTACAGGATGAGAGCTACGCTCGTGGTGTCCCGTCTTCCCAGCACTCTTTGTCATATAACGCTTTGAAACTACTGACGGTCTTGGCCTCCACCACCTTCTCACTTAACTTGTTCCAACCGTCTACCACTCTGTTTACAAAAGTGAATTTTCGTATATTTCTCCGGCAGCTTTGTTTCGTTAGTTTAAATCTATGACCTCTTGTTCTTGAAGTTCCGGGTCTCAGGAATTCTTCCCTATCAATTTTATCGATTCCTGTTACTATTTTGAATGTAGTGATCATATCACCTCTTTTTCTTCTATCTTCTAGTTTTTGCATGTTTAATGCCTTTAATCTCTCCTCGTAGCTCTTGTCCTTCATTTCTGGGAGCCACTTAGTGGCATGTCGTTGCACCTTTTCCAGTTTGTTGATGTGCTTCTTAAGATATGGGCACCATACAACCGCTGCATATTCCAGCTTTGGTCTAATAAAAGTCGTGAACAATTTCTTTAGTATTTCTCCATCCATGTATTTAAAAGCAATTCTGAGGTTAGAAAGTGTAGCATAGGCTCCTCGCACAATGTTCTTGATGTGGTCCTCAGGTGACAGTTTTCTATCTAAAACCACCCCTAGATCCTTTTCTTTATCAGAATTCTTTAAAGATTTCTCACATAATTTATAGGTTGTGTGGGGTCTATGTTCTCCAATTCCACATTCCATAACATGGCATTTATTCACATTAAATTCCATTTGCCAAGTGTTGCTCCAAATACTTATTTTGTCCAGGTCTTCTTGAAGGGCATGACAATCATCTAGGTTTCTTATCTTCCCTATTATCTTAGCATCATCAGCAAACATGTTCATGTAATTCTGTATTCCCACTGGTAGATCGTTTATGTAGACAATGAACATTACCGGTGCAAGAACTGAACCCTGAGGTACTCCACTCGTGACATTCCTCCAATCCGATACCTTGCCTCTGATTATGGCCCTCATTTTTCTGTCAGTTAGGAAATTTTTCATCCATGTTAGTAGCTTACCTGTCACTCCTCCAATATGTTCCAGTTTCCAGAACAACCTCTTATGGGGAACTCTGTCGAAAGCCTTTTTTAGGTCCAGATAGATGCAGTCAACCCAACCATCTCTTTCTTGTAAAATCTCTGTGGCTCGATCATAAAACTGAGCAAGTTCGTTACACAGGATCTTCCAGATCGAAAACCATACTGTCTGTCTGATATTATATCGTTTTCCTCCAGGTGTTCTACCCATTTAGTTTTAATTATTTTTTCCAATATTTTGACTATTACACTTGTCAATGATACAGGTCTATAATTAAGGGGGTCTTCCCTGTTTCCACTTTTGTAGATTGGAACTATGTTAGCCTTTTTCCACACATCAGCTACAGCTCCTGTAAACAGGGATGCCTGAAAAATCAGTTGAAGTGGAATGCTGAGCTCAGGTGCACATTCTCTCAGAACCCATGGTGAAACTCCATCTGGACCAACTGCTTTGTTCTTACCTAGCTCCTTTAGCATTTTTTCCACTTCGTCTCTAGACACCTCTATGTGCTCTATGTTGTTCTCTGGAATTCTTATTGTGTCTGGTTCCCTAAAGATTTCATTTTGTACAAACACACTTTGGAACTTTTCGTTTAGTGTTTCACACATTTCCTTTTCATCTTCCGTGAATCTATTTCCCATTTTCAACCTCTGAATATTATCCTTTACCTGCAATTTGTTGTTTATGAATTTATAGAATAGACCTGGTTCTGTTTTACATTTGTCTGCAATCCCTTTTTCAAAATTTCTTTCTGCCTCTCTCCTCACTGCCGTGTAGTTGTTTCTCGCATCTTTGTATCGCTGGTATGTTTGGGGGTTCGGCCTCTTCCTGTATTGATTCCATTTTTGTGTCTTTTGGTCTCTAGCCCTCTCGCAATTTCTATTGAACCAATCCTGTTTTCTAGTTCTGCATCTCTGTTTTGGTATAAATTTTTTTGTGCCTTTATCATATATTTCACAAAACTTGACATACATCTCATTCACTTCCTTGCCTAGCATCAAGTCTGTCCAATTATACTCACTAAAAAAATTTCTAAGGTCACCATAATGTCCTCTCCTGAAGTCTGGTTTTTCAACTGCTTCAACCTCCTTATTTTCTTCCAGATTATAACGCATTGCATACTTTATTCCCAAAAAGACATGGTCACTTTTACCCAAGGGAGGAAGGTACTGAATGTCAAATATCTCTTCCTCCTTCCTGGTAAATATCAAATCTAGCATGGAGGGAACGTCCCCTTCCCTCATCCTCGTAGCTTGTTTAACATGTTGATACAAGAATGTTTCCAGGATGAGGTCTACAAATCTACAGGTCCAAAAATCTTCTGTTTTAGCTTCATATGCTTCCCAGTCTATGGATTTCAAGTTGAAGTCACCGACTATCAACAGTCGTGATCTATCGTTATCCGCTCTCGCTATAATCTCTCTCATTATTGTTATAAGACCTTCTCGTTTACTATCTAGCTCCTCCTTTGACCATGTGCTGCTTGGCGGTGGACTATATGCATTTATTATCATTAGTTTATCATCCTCATGGCAGATCTCTAGTGCTATTATGTCAACTTCTTGTGGATTGGCAGTCATTATTTCCTTCACCTTTAGGTGTTCTTTTACCAGCACAGCAACGCCACCGCCTTTCCTAATTTTTCTGTCCCGTCTCCAAATTGAGTAGCCCCTTGGGAATATGACCTCATTTAAAATAACATCTTCAAGTTTTGTCTCTGTGAGTGCAACAATGTCTGGTGTCTGCAGCTGTATTACATCACTTAACTCCAATATCTTCGATACTGGTTTGCCTACCCCTAACACTTTGTAGAAAAAAGAATTGATTTCTTCTTCATTCCTGTTCTCATTTAAACGTTTTGCCTCGGCGAGGTTCAGTTTCAGCTTCTCTCTGTCTTCTTTTGAAAGATCTCGTCTTAACGACCACCCTTTCCCATCCTCATCACTTTGCAATTTTCTAGCATTCCTTAGTACTTCTTCCATCTGTTTGGCACCGTTTAGGGTGATCCTCAAAGGTCGATCTTTCCCTTTTACGTACCTGCCTATTCTCCTGTAGTCGCACACATTCTTTATGGTAGTGAGACCTTCTACGAGGCCAACAATTTTATCTACTAATTTAGCTTCTTCGACAGCTCTTTCTGACCTAGATGTTATCTCCTTTTCTTTGCAACCAAAAATATCAGGGACTTACTCCGATCAACTGTGTTTTGCACCAACTTCGGGTTAGATGCCAATTCTTTCCTCACTTCCAGCCTAATGTTTGTTTTATCTTGGTTGCTGCAGTGTTTGACTTCCTTTACAGCTTCTTCAATTCTTTCCTTCTCCTTGGCTACTTGTGCCTAGGTGAGTTGCATATCTTTCTTGCACTGTTCTATTCCCTGTGTAACTTCCTCCATCTGTGCTGACAAAAGCTGTTTCTCCTGTTGAATTTCCTTGCCTAACCTATTGTATTCATTTATGCTTAAATTTACTTTAACTTCTTCCAAAGCTATTTTTAAGAGTTTATTTTCTTCTTCCATGTCTTTGCACTTTGTTTCTAATTTATTCTTATCCTTGCGCAAGTCTTTCACTATATTCTCAAGACATAAAACTTTGCTATTCCAATGGTCATTACTTTCTTTCAATTTACGAATTATTTCTACATGAGAGTTCACTATACTATCTAAATTTACCAACTTGTTATGTAGACTGCTAATATCAATGTTTTCTTCATTGAATCCCTCAAAATCAAGCTCTGTTTTGCTTTTCCACTTGCCAGTGGCCATCTTGAATGTTGTTCTCTGCACTGTAAACACTATAGGGGCAACTTTTTCTCATCCGATTTTTCACTTCCCTTGGCACATTCCTGTTATCTCACCTATTTTTCAAAAGCACTATACCTTTATGTTCTCTGGGACACCACTCACTATCATCAACCTGTACTACAATACTTAGGATTGTTGAAATATGCTGGAGCTCCTCTGCTGCAAGTCATTATTGTGTGTGTGTATTATATATATCATATATATATTGTGTGTGTGTGTGTAATTACCTAAGTGTAGTTACAGGATGAGAGCTACGCTCGTGGTGTCCCGTCTTCCCAGCACTCTTTGTCATATAATGCTTTGAAACTACTGACGGTCTTGGCCTCCACCACCTTCTCCCCCAACTTGTTCCAACCGTCTACCACTCTGTTTGCGAAAGTGAATTTTCTTATATTTCTTCGGCATCTGTGTTTAGCCAGTTTATATCTATGACCTCTTGTTCTTGAAGTTGCAGGTCTCAGGAAATCTTCCCTGTCGATTTTATCAATTCCTGTTACTATTTTGTATGTAGTGATCATATCACCTCTTTTTCTTCTGTCTTCTAGTTTTGGCATATTTAATGCTTCTAACCTTTCCTCGTAGCTCTTACCCTTCAGTTCTGGGAGCCACTTAGTAGCATGTCTTTACACCTTTTCCAGTTTGTTGATGTGCTTCTTAAGATATGGGCACCAAACAACAGCTGCATATTCTAGCTTTGGTCTAACAAAAGTCTTGAACAATTTCTTTAGTATATCCCCATCCATGTATTTAAAAGCAATTCTGAAGTTAGAAAGCATAGCATAGGCTCCTTGCACAATATTCTTTATGTGGTCTTCAGGTGATAGTTTTCTATCTAGAACCACCCCTAGATCTCTTTCTTTATCAGAGTTCTTTAAAGATTTCTCACATAATATATAGGTTGTGTGGGGTCTATGTTCTCCTATTCCACATTCCATAACATGACATTTATTAACATTAAATTCCATTTGCCAAGTGGTGCTCCATATACTTATTTTATCCAGGTCTTCTTGAAGGGCATGACAATCATCTAAATTTCTTATCCTTCCTATTATCTTAGCATCATCAGCAAACATGTTCATATAATTCTGTATACCAACTGGTAGATCATTTATGTAGACAATAAACATCACTGGTGCAAGAACTGAACCCTGTGGTACTCCACTTGTGACATTTCTCCAGTCCGATACATTGCCTCTGATCACAGCCCTCATTTTTCTATCAGTCAGAAAGTTTTTCATCCATGTTAGAAGCGTACCTGTCACTCCTCCAATATTTTCCAGTTTCCAGAACAACCTCTTATGTGGAACTCTGTTGAAAGCCTTTTTTAGGTCCAGATAGATGCAGTCAGCCCAACCATCTCTTTCCTATGTGTGTGTGTGTGTGTGTGTGTGCATAGCATTTTATCAAATCACCTCCTTATCACTTCCTTGTGTCCGGTCGTGATGGTCAAGTGGTTTAAGGCGTTCCTGTACATACCAGTTGCGTTGCTCCTGGCAGTATGGGTTCGAGTCACTTCTGGGGTGTGAGTTTTCAGTTGTATCTCGTCCTGGGGACCATTCAGGCTTGTTTGCATTTGTGTTCCTCACGTGTTGCCCCAAAAAATGAGGTGATTTGATAAAATGCTATGCCCAAGATTACCATCCGAGTGCCGGCGGGGAAGTGGTTCATATAGCTCCGGCTATCACTTCCTTATGTCCGGTCGTGATGGTCAAGTGGTTTACGGCGTCCCTGTACATACCAGTTGCGTTGCTCCTGGCAGTATGGGTTCGAGTCACTTCTGGGGTGTGAGTTTTCAGTTGTATTTAGTCCTGGGGACCATTCAGGCTTGTTTGCATTTGTGTTCCTCACGTGTTGCCCCAAAAAATGAGGTGATTTGATAAAATGCTATGCCCAAGATTACCATCCGAGTGCCGGCGGGGAAGTGGTTCATATAGCTTCGGCTATCACTTCCTTATGTCCGGTCGTGATGGTCAAGTGGTTTAAGGCGCCCCTGTACATACCAGTTGCGTTGCTCCTGGCAGTATGGGTTCGAGTCACTTCTGGGGTGAGTTTTCAGTTATATATGTATGTATGTATGTATGTATGTATGTATGTATGTATGTATGTATGTATGTATGTTGGTGTATACTGGCAGCAGGTTTTCTTTTAAACATGTCTCATTGAATATGACCGCATATTCTGTATTTACTATCTTCTGATTTAGGGCTTCTATCCCTCTAACTATTTTCTTAGCATCAGGGCTTAGCTGAAATAGGAGTTCTCCAAAACTCATTTTCGTAATTTCCGGGTGAAGAAAAGAGGTGAATTACTATAGAATGTATTACACTTATTTATACAATTTGCACAACGTTTCGAACCTCCATGGTTCATTCTCAAGTGAAGAAATTTTACAATGTGGTTGATTTTATACCCGCACTGGGTCAGGTGATAAGACAATAAAGGTGAAAACAAAGGGGATACATAAGAGATAAATGTGGGGTAAAACATATGAACATAAGAATAGAGGTAACCGCAGAATGCCTATTGGCCCATACGAGGCAGCTGGTATCTACATACAAAGATTAATCCAGTGTAATTGGCCTGTTATGTTGAACATTGTCTTCTGTGTTGGCATCGTTATGTTCTGGTCTTGTCCTTACTCTCATTGTGGGTAGAGTAAATAGTTCCGTGATTTGGGTGTTCATGGTAGGTTGTTCTATTCTTATGTGAATTGCTTCAAGAATTTGTAATCTTCTTGTATCTTGGGTTTTGTCTATTATGCATGTATTTTTGTTCAACATTTCTCTTGTTAGGGTGATGTCATGGGCTTGTCTCATTTGATTCCTAGGGGCACCGGATTGAAGATGGCATGTCAAACGCCTCGTCAGCTTGGTCGACGTCATACCTATGTACTTAGATTGAAGGTTACATCCTTCGTGGGGGCAAGTGTACATGTATACAACGGTTGACTGCTGTAGAGGGTTCTCTGTCGGCTTCGGGCTGTTTTTGATAAGGAGTTCGGAAGTCTTTTTGGTTTTATAGAATATTATCAGGTTTATATTTTGGTTAGGAGTAATGCTTTTTACTTTTTTACGGATTATTTCTTTCATTATTCTTTCCTCTTTTATATGTTCACTGTGCATGGTTGATTTGTAATATAATTTTATTGGAGGTATTATGGTTTCTGTTCTAGGTTCTGGATTATACCAACGGTCCAAGTGTCTTCTTATAGCAGCGTTTATTTCCGCGTTGCTATATCCATTGTTCACCAATACCTGAGTTACTCTTTCAAACTCTCTACTCACGTTGCTCCATTCAGAGCAGTGGGTAAGCGCTCGACGAATATAAGCACTGAGAACACTGGCTTTGTATCTTTGGGGGCACTCACTTCTACCGTTCAGGCATAATCCTATGTTGGTGGGCTTGGTATATACGTTGGTGCTTAACCCTTCAATTGCGCATCACATCATATGATGCTTTGACCGATTTGCAGTAAATTGCGCGTCGCATCATATGATGCGTTGGAGTACTACGCAAGATTTAAACGGCCCGCGGATACACGGGGTTCACCACACCTTTTTCAAATTCATTCATTCATTTCAAAAGGTGGATTCAAAAGGGATTCAAAAGGTGACACCTCCAGGGTCAACACTTGCATCAGAGGAGCTCCAGCATATTTCAATAATCCTAAGTATTGTAGTACAGGTTGATGATAGTGAGTGGTGTCCCAGAGAACATAAAGGTATAGTGCTCTTGAAAAATAGGTGAGATAACAGGAATGTGCCAAGGGAAGTGAAAAATCGGATGAGAAAAAGTTGCCCCTAGTGTTTACAGTGCAGAGAACAACATTCAAGATGGCCAATGGCAAGTGGAAAAACAAAACAGAGCTTGATTTTGAGGGATTCAATGAAGAAAGCATTGATATTAGCAGTCTACATAACAAGTTGGTAAATTTAGATAGTATAGTGAACTCTCATGTAGAAATAATTCGTAAATTGAAAGAAAGTAATGACCATTTGAATAGCAAAGTTTTATGTCTTGAGAATATAGTGAAAGACTTGCGCAAGGATAAGAATCAATTGGAAACAAGTTGCAAAGACATGGAAGAAGAAAATAAACTCTTAAAAATAGCTTTGGAAGAAGTTAAAGTAAATTTAAGCCTAAATGACTACAATAGGTTAGGCAAGGAAATTCAACAGGAGAAACAGCTTTTGTCAGCACAGATGGAGGAAGTTACACAGGGAATAGAACAGTGCAAGAAAGATATGCAACTCACCTATGCACAAGTGGCCAAGGAGAAGGAAAGAATTGAAGAAGCTGTAAAGGAAGTCAAACACTGCAGCAACCAAGATAAAACAAACATTAGGCTGGAAGTGAGGAAAGAATTGGCATCTAACCCGAAGTTGGTGCAAAACACAGTTGATCGGAGTAAGTCCCTGATCATTTTTGGTTGCAAAGAAGGAGGATAACATCTAGGTCAGAAAGAGCTGTCGAAGAAGCTAAAGTAGTAGATAAAATTGTTGGCCTCGTAGAAGGTCTCACTACCATAGAGAATGTGTGCGACTACAGGAGAATAGGCAGGTACGTAAAAGGGAAAGATCGACCTTTGAGGATCACCCTAAACGGTGCCAAACAGATGGAAGAAGTACTAAGGAATGCTAGAAAATTGCAAAGTGATGAGGATGGGAAGGGTGGTCGTTAAGACGAGATCTTTCAAAAGAAGACAGAGAGAAGCTGAAACTGAACCTCGCCGAGGCAAAACGTTTAAATGAGAACAGGAATGAAGAAGAAATCAATTCTTTTTTCTACAAAGTGTTAGGGGTAGGCAAACCAGTAAAGTGGTACATAAAGGCAAACCAACAAAATCAATAGAGAGAGGAGGAGTGAAGAATAAGGAGGGGGAACAAGTTCCTGAAGATTGCATACACCAACATAGATGGAGTGAGATCGAAGATACTGGAGTTAAGTGATGTAATACAGCTGCAGACACCAGACATTGTTGCACTCACGGAGACAAAACTTGATGTTATTTTAAATGAGGTCATATTCCCAAGGGGCTACTCAATTTGGAGACGGGACAGAAAAATTAGGAAAGGCGGTGGCGTTGCTGTGCTGGTAAAAGAACACCTAAAGGTGAAGGAAATAATGACTGCCAATCCACAAGAAGTTGACATAATAGCACTAGAGATCTGCCATGAGGATGATAAACTAATGATAATAAATGTATAGTCCACCACCAAGCAGCACATGGTCAAAGGAGGAGCTAGATAGTAAACGAGAAGGTCTTATAACAATAATGAGAGAGATTATAGCGAGAGCGGATAACGATAGATCACGACTGTTGATAGTCGGTGACTTCAACTTGAAATCCATAGACTGGGAAGCATATGAAGCTAAAACAGAAGATTTTGGACCTGTAGATTTGTAGACCTCATCCTGGAAACATTCTTGTATCAACATGTTAAACAAGCTACGAGGATGAGGGAAGGGGACGTTCCCTCCATGCTAGATTTGATATTTACCAGGAAGGAGGAAGAGATATTTGACATTCAGTACCTTCCTCCCTTGGGTAAAAGTGACCATGTTTTTGGGAATAAAGTATGCAATGCGTTATAAGCTGGAAGAAAATAAAGAGGTTGAAGCAGTTGAGAAACCAGACTTCAGGAGAGGACATTATGGCCACCTTAGAAATTTTTTAGTGAGTATAATTCTTATCTTGAGGTTATCTTGAGGTGATTTCGGGGCTTTTAGTGTCCCCGCGGCCCGGTCCTCGACCAGGCCTCCACCCCCAGGAAGCAGCCCGTGACAGCTGACTAACACCCAGGTACCTATTTTGCTGCTAGGTAACAGGGGCATAGGGTGAAAGAAACTCTGCCCATTGTTTCTACGCCGGCGCCTGGGATCGACCCCGGGACCACAGGATCACAAGTCCAGCGTGCTGTCCGCTTCTGGCCGACCGGCTCCCCTTGGACAGACTTGATGCTAGGCAAGGAAGTGAATGAGATGTATGTCAAGTTTTGTGAAAATTATGATAAGGCACAAAAAATTTATACCAAAACAGAGATGCAGAACTAGGAAAACGGATTGGTTCAATAGAAATTGCGAAGAGGGCCTAGAGACCAAAAGACACAAAAATTGGAATCCAATACAGGAAGAGGCCAAACCCCCAAACATACCAGCGATACAAAGATGCGGAAAAACAACTACACGCAGTAGAGAGAGGCAGAAAGA
>WNGS01049156.1:0-14441 GCA_020271785.1 Procambarus virginalis | reverse complement strand
AACAATGCGTTCAAGCACTTTACAAACCATGATGTTAGAGATATGGGTCTATAATTATCTGAGTGTGGTTTGGGGATAGGAACAATGACATTCTTTGTCCAAGCATCAGGTAATACTCCTTCACTTAAACTCATTCTGTACAACACTAATAGTGGATTACCTGGTACTTGTGAGACTAATCTCGGTAAACTGTAAGTAATACCGTCCTCTCCAGGAGCAGTTGATTTGCCCATCTTTAGTGCATGATTTAATTCCCATTCAGTTACATCATTAAGGTCCGACACGTCGATATCTGTACAGGCAAGATTGATGGTTCGTTGTCTGTTGGGGCGTGTGTCATTAAGTTTGTGCTGTATGTTAATTAGGAAAATATTCCCAATTAACATAGTTAACATACAATTAACAGTATAAAAGTTAATATACTCACTACATAACTCCACCTCCCAGGGGATGAAATTGGCTTTAGAATTATTATTCTAATATATAAACTATCAGATACAATGGTTGTGGAATTCACAGAGCAGATGCACAAAATAAAGAACGTCCTTGAGGACCTTGCAAACCCAGTTTGATATTATCTTTTCCTTTGAGATTTCAATCTACCAAATCTAAGATGGAGGAATGGCAAACAAAAATATCATAACAGGGAACCAACCTGGAAATAATCAACCACAGGTCAGAGAACTTTTGAGATTCTGTGACAAATTCTCACTCAGGCAACAGATTACAGAACTAACTAGGAATGAAAACACACTAGACCTGTTATTCTAACAAACAATGATGAACTAATCAGACATTACAATCTCAAATACTATATAATCAGACCATAGGCTCATTGAAGTGCAAACTAACATTAATAATGGTAGTATGTCAAAGAGGACCAACAAGCAAGAAGGGGTATTGTCAGAGGATCGACTGGGGAAAAAATATATATAGACCTTGCAAACATTCAATAGGAGATTGTCTTAAGCGACAAAACTCCCACACAGGGAATAGCTCAACTGACAGCTGAAGCATACAAGATCTGCTTGAATCGTGTGCCTGTGGGGAGGGTCAGAAAAAGGACCACTCTAGAAAGAGAATGCAGACAACTGTACAGGAGAAGGAATAAAAATAACAGAAATGCTTAATGACTATTAATAACTTAATGACATGACTATCACAAAAAAGGGAATTAACCAAAACAGGGATATCAAAGAAATAGAGCAAACGTTGAAGCGATCATAAGAGTCTGAGGAAATGGAATTGGAACAGAAAGCTATACAAAAGATAAAGAAAAATCCAAAGTATTTTTTCACACATGCAAAAACAAAAACCTCCACCAGTACTGGACCTTTAATTACAATTGTATGTACGTACACAGTGGACAACAAGGAAATTGGTGAAATTCTAAGAAGCCAGTATGAGACTATGTTTAGCACGCCAATAAACAATATGAAAGCCAAAGATCCAGACAGCTTCTTTGTGAATAACATCCAAGTTGCAGGTAATATAACGGATATTAACACGAATTCAGAAGACTTTGAAAGAGAAATTGACAACATGCTCATGCACTCAGCCCCTGGTCCTGACTCACAGAATTCAATATTCATAAAGAAATGTAAAGTACCAGTAGCACAGGCACTCAGTGTAATAAGGAGAAAGAGTTTGGATACAGGGGAGATACCAGCAACACTTAAATCTGCAGATATAGCTCCTCTGCACAAGGGGAGGTAGTAAAGCTTTGGGAAAAAATTATTGATCAGTTGCACTAGCATCACACACAAAAGTTTTTGAAAAGAGTGATTAGGAATAAAATCTAGAGTTTTATGGAAAATAATGAACCACACAACTCGAGACAACATGGATTTAGAGCGGGAAGATCCTGTCTGTCACAGTTACTCAACCACCATGACAAAATCACAGAAGCCTTAGAAGAAAAAAAAATGCAAATGTTTCATACACAATTTTACAAAGGCATTCGACAAATGTGACCATGGAGTGATAGCCATAAAATGAGAGCAATAGGAATAAAGAGTAAAGTGAGGCATTGAATTTTCAACTTAATGAGCAGTGTGTGACAGTCAATTAAATAAGATAAAGTCAAAGTGTAGTGAAAAGTCCTGTACCCTAGGATACAGTCCTTGCACTGCTGCTATTTATCATTCTTATCTCAGATATACAGTAGTAAAAAATACTAATCACAGCTTCGTGTCATCCTTTGCAGATGATACAAAAATCAGCATGAAAATTTCCTCTGTAGAAGACACTGAAACTGCAGGCAGATATTAATAAACTTTGCAATTGGGCAACTGGAAATGACATATTTTATTGTGACTAGTTCCAGGTACTTAGGTATGGTGGAAACAAGGATGTTAAATGAAAGACAGGGTACACGGGACAATTAGACACAATCATAGAAGGAAAGCAACATGCAAAAGATCTGGGAATTATGTTTTCTGACGACCTGACATTTAGTGAACATAATGAGCAAATATAGTGGCGGCCAGGAAAATGGCAGAATGGATTATGAGAATTTTCAAATCCAGAGACCCCCACAACAATGCTAATATTATTTAATAAATCACTGGTGCTGTCACGTCTTGAGTATTGCTCAGTACTCGCTTCCCCCTTCCAGAGCGCTAGAGATCTCTGAATTAGAAAGAATACAGAACATCCATGGCACGCATCGAAATGATAATACATCTAAATTATTGGGACCATCTCAAAGCTCTCAAAATGTGCTCTTTGGAAAGGAGACAAGAAAAGTATCAAATAATATATACATGGAAGATACTTGAAGGCCAGGTACCAAATTTTCAATAATAAAAACATGCTGGAACTAAACATACGGAAGGAAATGCAGAATATAACCAATGAAGAGTAGAAGTGCCATAGGCACAATCAGAGAACATGACATCAGGGGCCCACAGCTGTTCAACACCCTTCCAGCAAGCATTAGAAATATTGCGGGAACAAAACAAAGATGGATGTATTCAAGAGGTAATTAGATAAATTCCTGCAAGAAATGCAAGACCCACCAGGTTGTAGTGGATATGTGGGCCTGTAGGCCACTCCAAGCAACAGCCTGTTGCAATTCAATTCAATTTCTTTCTTTATTATGCACCCCATACCCATCCCGTGGGCGGTGGTGTAAAGGATACAGAGGCACATAATCGGTTCAGGAACTGAACCCTCTAGTTCGTTTAGCTAAGCAAATAACAATGTTTGACGCTAGTTACAAAATTATCAATGTTGTATACACATGTACACACCCTCATACATACATGTACATATATATATACGTACAGTATACACATATACATACATATCTAATCGCCTACACAAATACACACATCAAGAATCTTTGTGTCACAAGTGACACAAAGAGGTGTCACAAGTGACATTACAAGAGGCTCACAACAGTCACTATACAAGGCACTTTACATCTATAGTGAGTCACACAGTTACTAGTCTTGCTGCACACCCACCCAACTGGGCGGCAGCTTTACAGTCATGTGCATGCATTACCGACAGTAAGCAAATTTTGGATACTTCGCTAAAATTTCGGGCAGCACATCATTGTGAATGAAGTACTTACACATTTCTTGGACACTATTGATGGTGTTATCTCTAAATTCCGCAATTTTTTCACATTCCATTATATAATGACGCAAAGTATGCGAATAGTTCTGCTGACAGAGTTTACATTTAGTCAAATCTACATCAGCAGATGTTACAAACTCCCAGAGGTACTTGTAGCCGAGCCTAAGCCTAGCAGTGGTAACATCTAGAAGTCTGCTAACATTATTGGATGACCCATAGACGTGCAGTTCTTCATGCATAATAGAATGATGATAGATGGAGTAACTGGTGTGAATTTCACTTTGCCTCAAGCCTCCGAAATTTAGTTGATGTTCCTGGGATATTACTGCCCTCAGGTTTGCTTGGAGTGTTATAGATAACAGCCATGTTATCATAAGTCGAGCCTGAGGCCGGGCTCTGGGAGTAGAACTAATCCAAGAACCCTCTCCAGATAAGATCCAGGTAGGGTGATGTAATTTACACAGATTTTGCAAAAGCCTTTGACAAATGTGACCATGGTGTTATTAAAATAAATAATAAAACACACAAAATGCATTCAAAAGGAGTTACTGGAAAAATAAGCAGATGGATCTACAATTTCCTGACAAATAGAACCCAATGTGTAATAGTCAACAAAATAAAATATGGACCATCGACCGTAAAGAACTTAGTCCCCCAGGGTACTGTGCTTGCTCCAGTACTTTTTCTCATCCTCATATCGGACATAGAGAAGGACACAACCTATAGCACTGTATCATCCTTTGCAGATGACACTAGGATTTTTATGAGAGTAGACAACATAGAGGACACGGCAAACCTCCAATCAGATGTAAATCAGGTCTTTCTATGGGCTACAGAAAATAACATGGTTTTTAACGAAGATAAGTTCCAGATCATGCGCTATGTAAAAAATGAAAATATTAAAACGGAAACCACGTACAAAACTCAGTCAAATCATAATATTGAACGGAAAGGCAATGTAAAGGATTTGGGTGTACTGATGTCGGAAGACCTTACATTTAAAGAACACAACAAAGTAGCCGTCACAACTGCAGGAAAAATGACAGGTTGGATAACAAGAGCCTTTCACACTAGACACACTATACCGATGATGATACTTTTCAAGATGCAAGTGCTGTCTAGAGTGGAATACTGCTGCACAATGACAGCCCCTTTCAAAGCTAGAGAAATTGCTGACCTGGAGAGCATGCAGAGATCCTTTACTGCTAGAATCCACTCAGTAAAACATCTAAACCATTGGGACCGACTAAAGAGCCCATATCTGTACTCCCTTGAGCGCAGGCGGGAGAGATACATAATAATTTACACATGGAAAATAGTAGAGGGGCTGGTCCCAAACCTGCACACAGAAATAACATCACATGAGACCAGGAGGCATGGCAGGATGTGCAGAATACCCGTGTTGAAGAGCAGAGGTGCAACATGTACTCTGAGAGAGAACTCTATCAACATCAGAGGCCCGAGACTGTTCAACACGCTTCCGCTACACATAAGGGACATAACTGGCCGACCCCTCACAGTATTCAAGAGAGAACTTGACAAACATCTCCAAAGGATACCTGATCAACCTGGCTGTGACTCATACGTCAGGCTGCGAGCATCCACGTCCAACAGCCTGGTTGACCAATCCAGCAACGAGGATGCCTGGTCGACGACCGGGCCGCGGGGACACTGAGCCCTAGAATCACCTCAAGGTAACCTCAAGGTAAGGTAAGGATTAGTGGCCCTCAGGTAAATCAGGTAAACAAAACCTACCATAACCACCCCACTAATGATGGGTTGTGTTGTGGGTGGTGGTGATGGGTTGTGTTGTGGGGTGGTTACTTTGAGGCGTTTTCGGGGTTCAGCGACCCCTCGGCCTGGTCGTCGACCAGACCACCTCGTTGCTGGGCTGGTCAACCAGGCTGTTGGATGCGGCTGCTCGCTGCCTGACGTATGAATCACAGCCTGGTTGATCAGGTATCCTTTGGAGGTACTTAACGAGTTCTCTCTTGAACACCGTGAGGAGTCGGCCAGTTATGGCCCTTATGTGTAGTAGAAGTGAGTTGAATAGTCTCGGGTCTCTGATGTTGATACTTTTCTCTGAGTACCTATTGCACCTCTGCTCTTCAACGTGGGTACAGTATTCTGCACATCCTGCCATGCCTTCTGGTCTCAGGTGATGTTATTTCTGTGTGCAGGTTTAAGACCAGCCTCTCTACTGTTTTCCCCACTTGTAAATTATTATGTATCTCTCTCGCTTGCGCTCAAGAGAATACAGGTTTAGGCCCTCTGGAACTAAAAAGGCTCTTTAGTCAGTTCCAATGATTTAGATGTTTTACTGAGTGGATTCAGCAGTAAAGGATCTCTGCATGCTCTCCAGGTCAGCAATTTCTCCAGCTTTGAAAGGGGCTGTCATTGTGCAACAGTATTCCACTCTAGAGAGCACTACCATCTTGAAATGTATCATCATCTGTATAGTATCTCTATTGTGAATGGTTCTTGTTATCCAACCTGTCATTTTTTTGCAGATATGACGGCTACTTTATTGTGTTCTTTAAAGGTAAAATCTTCTGTCATGAGTACACCCAAATCCTTTACATTGCCTTTTCATTCTATGTTATGATTTGATCGAGTTTTGTATGTGGTTTCCGTTTTTATATTTACATTTTTTCCATAGCGCATGAGCTGGAACTTATCATCGTTAACCACCATATTATTTTTTGTAGCCCATAGAAAGACCTGATTTACATCTGATTGGAGGTTTGCTGTGTCCCCTATGATGTTTACTCTTATAAAAATCCTAGTGTCATCTGCAAAGGATGATACAGTACTAAAGGTTGTGTCCTTCTCTATGTCCAATATGAGGATGAGAAAAAGTACTGGAGCAAGAATAGTACCCTGGGGAACTGAGCTCTTCACTGTTGATGGACCGGATTTTATTTTGTTGATTTACACATTGGGTTCTGTTAGTCAGGGAATTGTAGATCCATCTGCCTATTTTTCCGGTAATTCCTTTTGAACGCATTTTATGTGTAATAATTCCATGGTCACATTTGTCAAAGGCTTTTGCAAAATCTGTGTAAATTACATCAGCATTTTGTTTGTCTTCATTGACATCTAATGCCATGTCACAGTGGTCCAGCAACTGTGACAGGCAAGAGCGCCCTGTTCTGAAACCATGTTGTCCGGGGTTCTGGAGATGCTGTGATTCCATGTATTTTGTGATCTTACTTCTTGGCATTCTCTCAAAGATTTTTTATGATGTGTGATGCTAGTGCTATCAGTCTGTAATTGTTTTTTTGTGAAATTAAATCACTAATTTTATGGGGGTACTAGAAAATTGTCATATTTAGGTTTGAAATGACTTTTCTTCAGTTCTTACTGGAAAGTATAAAATAAACATAAAATTAGCACATAGATTTATTTTCACACCTTTATTTACAGGATAACCTAAGTCATGTCTAAATGAGACAACATAATGTGCACGAGGATCATGAAACAGGTACCAAACAGTGTACATAATTTATAAAATTTACATTATATACATTTTACAGAACTGTCTTCTGTCATTCAAATAGTAAATCAAATAAATACACTCTGAAACAAATAAGAGTACATCTGCCATATACAAGACATAATTAACACTTTGGAATGGGCTAATGCATACTCATGGCATCAGGGCATTGACAATTAGTAATTGCCATGTACTGCCTCAATCCATGACATAATGATTTGCTATTATGACTTGAAATATAGTTTCAGTATTTTGTAAAGCCCTTGATGTGACATAGTTGAACTGCTACCAATAATAAAAATTATATATCTATATCCAAACATATAAATGTGAATCTTTGGTTAGAAATGCCTCCCATAATGAGGCAATGATTATATTACTGTATAAAGGTATAGACAACAAAACAAATAATGGGAAGGTATGAGGTGAAGTTGATATATCAATAGAAAATATCAGCCTTGCATGATATTTGTGCACAGGAAAAATAGTGAACAAGGCAAAATATGGGTAACCACACAGAATGGAATTGGTCATATCCATCGGGAGGGGACAAGATCTCGTGGAACTAGAGACAGCTACATTTGTTTTTTCTTTGAAAATGCCTGCAGAGTTAGCATCTTATTTTTGTTTTTAATTCATTGTTTTCCCAATTCTCTTAATTTTTGGGTACCATTCTCTGTGATGACATTAATAATAATACCAACATTAAGGCAGCATTGGCTATGGGACTTGGTAACTGATACATACCAAAGAAATGCACCAGCTCCTGGATCGTGCAGGTCCTGAATAGCTGGTTGAGAAACTAGTTGTCCAGACTGATACATTTTTACACATATTTACCAATGTTAAAATTTAGTATTCTGGATAACAAACTACAAAGCCAGCTCCTGCACAATTTCAGATATGGTATAGCACTCTTTAAAGTAATGGTTCTCTTTTAATACAAGAAAGAAAAAGTTTCATGCTGTAAAGCCTTATGACTTGTCTGGTCTTATTAGCTTAAAATAAATTGAGATGAATGAAGTCAAATTGAAATTTATAAACTTTAATAACTATTCAAATAATTCAACATATACATAATATAGCTTATATAGCTTTACTGACTTTCCTACATAATCTAAGAAACTAGATGATGCACAGGGCTGAATACAAAACTAGAAAGGTCCACACAGCATACACAAGTTGAGGCAGCATGTGATGTGAAGGAAACGGGGGAACATTTATCGCCAGGAGACAAGTTTACAGCATTCACCATTATTCAGTGTCAGCAGTGGTGGACTGATACAAATAATGTCTTGTGGGTATGCCAGTATAGAACACCTTATAATTGGCTAATATTTTCTGTACCCAGAGCTAGTATTTTGTAAGATATTCCTTATGTAAAAAATGGGTATTCACTGTTAATGTAGTCCTATGTTTCCACTACAATATGACTGAGTCTTGGTGATCAACAGGATGTTCAATGGAGCTACTCTTTTCCAGGGTGTTCATTGGAACTAATCTTCTCGAGGTTGTTCACTGCAGCTGATCTTCTCGAGGATGTTCAACAGGAGCTACTCTTGTAGTCACTTGTATCGGACAACTGACAAACTTCCTGAGGCCCCAGCTGCTGTGAGTTCATTTGTTCTCTTAGTTTCCTGCAATAGATATTGTCTTGAAAGATTTTACAAACGTCTCGAGCATAACATATTTGAGTAGAATAACAATTTTATTATTCAGTTAGTGTGGGAGGGAGAAAAAAATTGAGGGAAAGTTAGTGAGGGAGGAATTAAATGTTTACCAACATAATACAGCTATACAGTATTTGGGAAACATCACAAGACATGAGTGCTGCTTAAAAATAAACAGGTTCTTGACCAATATTTTGTTAACCCTTTTCCCTATATTTCCCTATTGCCTGGTTGTCCCCTCAAAAGTTCCCATCCTTCAGGGGATACCATAACACATTACAAGGATTCTATTTCTTCAAGTTGGGTTAGATAAGCGAGCAGTTGCTACTTGCATATACAGTACAGTACACACACACAAGATTGACTATTGCCTTAGCAAGTAAAGCACAGCAGCAGCAGCAGCAAAACTAGAGCGCTACAGAGAAAAATAAAGATTCAACAGATTCACTGTAAAAGGCACTGAAATGAGAAAAATCCTCCTCCCAACCCCTCCTCCAACAAAAACACTGAAATGTGAATATATATTGTTTTATCTACTTCCCAGAAAATTCAGATTTGCTTTTCAATCTCTAAGCTTACATTTTTTAACTATCCCACTTGATGGCTCCTTGTCAAGACGATATCTATTGGCCACTGTTAGGAACTCTTCTACTAGGTGGCTTCTTTATACTTTGCTGCTGGTCATTGGTTCTAATTGCTTAGCATAGGCAATAGCATTTTGATTTGCTTCAACAAGTCTGTCTCCTGAACTGTCCGATTACCTAGAGTTATGCAGATGAAGTCACAATAACGTTGCTGACAAGTGTTGACCACACCACACACTAGAAATTGAAGAGACGACGACGTTTCGGTCCGTCCTGGACCATTATCAAGTAGATTGTCCTACGAGTCGATTGATACCTAGAGTTATCTTCCTTGCCCCTGGTTCAGGTTACTATCTGCTCTGGAGCTTTCCACTCGATTTGCAACTTGTTGGCTCTACATGACGAAAATTGTTACTCTGTGTGTGTGTGTGTGTGTGTGTGTGTGTGTGTAATTACCTAAGTGTAGTTACAGGATGAGAGCTACGCTCGTGGTGTCCCGTCTTCCCAGCACTCTTTGTCATATAACGCTTTGAAACTACTGACGGTTTTGGCCTCCACCACCTTCTCACTTAACTTGTTCCAACCGTCTACCACTCTATTTGCGAAGGTGAATTTTCTTACGTTTCTTCGGCATCTGTGTTTAGCTAGTTTAAATCTATGACCTCTTGTTCTTGAAGTTCCAGGTCTCAGGAAATCTTCCCTGTCGATTTTATCAATTCCTGTTACTATTTTGTACGTAGTGATCATATCGCCTCTTTTTCTTCTATCTTCTAGTTTTTGCATATTTAATGCCTCTAACCTCTCCTCATAGCTCTTGTCCTTCATTTCTGGGAGCCACTTAGTGGCATGTCGTTGCACCTTTTCCAGTTTGTTGATGTGCTTCTTAAGATAAGGGCACCATACAACCGCTGCATATTCCAGCTTTGGTCTAATAAAAGTCGTGAACAATTTCTTTAGTATTTCTCCATCCATGTATTTAAAAGCAATTCTTAGGTTAGAAAGTGTAGCATAGGCTCCTCGCACAATGTTCTTGATGTGGTCCTCAGGTGACAGTTTTCTATCTAAAACCACCCCTAGATCCCTTTCTTTATCAGAATTCTTTAAAGATTTCTCACATAATTTATAGGTTGTGTGGGGTCTATGTTCTCCAATTCCACATTCCATAACATGGCATTTATTCACATTAAATTCCATTTGCCAAGTGTTGCTCCAAATACTTATTTTGTCCAGGTCTTCTTGAAGGGCATGACAATCATCTAGGTTTCTTATCTTCCCTATTATCTTAGCATCATCAGCAAACATGTTCATGTAATTCTGTAATCCCTCTGGTAGATCGTTTATGTAGACAATGAACATTACCGGTGCAAGAACTGAACCCTGTGGTACTCCACTCGTGACATTCCTCCAATCCGATACCTTGCCTCTGATTACGGCCCTCATTTTTCTGTCAGTTAGGAAATTTTTCATCCATGTTAGTAGCTTACCCGTCACCCCTCCAATATGTTCCAGTTTCCAGAACAACCTCTTATGGGGAACTCTGTCGAAAGCCTTTTTTAGGTCCAGATAGATGCAGTCAACCCAACCATCTCTTTCCTGTAAAATCTCTGTTGCTCGATCATAAAAACTGAGTAAGTTCGTTACACAGGATCTTCCAGATCGAAAACCATACTGTCGGTCTGATATTATATCATTTCTCTCCAGGTGTTCTACCCATTTAGTTTTAATTATTTTTTCCAATATTTTGACTATTACACTTGTCAATGATACAGGTCTATAATTAAGGGGGTCTTCCCTGCTTCCACTTTTGTAGATTGGAACTATGTTAGCCTTTTTCCACACATCAGCTACAACTCCTGTAAACAGGGATGCCTGAAAAATCAGCTGAAGTGGAATGCTGAGCTCAGGTGCACACTCTCTCAGAACCCATGGTGAAACTCCATCTGGACCAACTGCCTTGTTCTTACTTAGCTCCTTGAGCATTTTTTCCACTTCGTCTCTAGTCACCTCTATGTGCTCTATGTTGTTCTCTGGAATTCTTATTGTGTCTGGTTCCCTAAAGATTTCATTTTGTACAAACACACTTTGGAACTTTTCGTTTAGTGTTTCACACATTTCCTTTTCATTTTCCGTGAATCTATTTCCCATTATCAACCTCTGAATATTATCCTTTACCTGCAATTTGTTGTTTATGAATTTATAGAATAGACCTGGTTCTGTTTTACATTTGTCTGCAATCCCTTTTTCAAAATTTCTTTCTGCCTCTCTCCTCACTGCTGTGTAGTTGTTTCTCGCATCTTTGTATCGTTTGTATGTTTGGGGGTTGGCCTCTTCCTGTATTGATTCCATTTTGTGTCTTTTGGTCTCTGGCCCTCTCGCAATTCCTATTGAACCAATCCTGTTTCCTAGTTCTGCATCTCTGTTTTGGTATAAATTTGTTTGTGCCTTTATCATATATTTCACAAAACTTGACATACATCTCATTCACTTCCTTGCCTAGCAACAAGTCTGTCCAATTATACTCACTAAAAAAATTTCTAAGGTTGCCATAATGTCCTCTCTTAACCCTTCAATTGCGCATCGCATCATATGATGCGTTGACCGACTTGCAGAAAATTGCGCGTCGCATCATATGATGCGTTGGAGTACTACGCAAGATTTAAACGGCCCGCGGATACACGGGGTTCACCACACCTTCATCAGGGCTCTTGTAAACAGACGCCATTTTTAAAAAAAATCGTGGGCCAAACTCCCGGGTGTTAGGGGCCTCAGTATCGAGTAAGCTACCAAGCCTGACGCACGCAGCATGAGCTCACAGCACTGCTGTTCAGCTTGTGACCACAGCATCGCCTAAAAATGCCATAATATACTTGTTCATGCTATTATGTAGCGATAATATTATTACAGAAGACCCCTGACTGTGATAAAACTGACCATGGGTCTGATAATAAGAGGATTGTGATGATATTTAGCGCTGTGCTCCATGGAGGGAGGAGTAATGCTGTGGGAGGGAGGGTGGTGGCGTTGTTATCTGACTGTGTGTGGCCACCTTTTATTGACTGCACTCACCATACCAGCTTAGCGGTTCGTTATGGTGAACACAAATGTAGCTACTTATATATAACGTGTGTATAGAGAGTATAAACAGCAAGAGTAGGAGGTTGGGAGCCGCCATTTTGGTGAGAGGAGCGTCGTCTGCAGGAATTATCGTGTTGTTTACTGGTGATCACGTCTTTGGGCACCATACCAGTTTACTTGTACAAGTTTGGTGAATAAAACCGGTAGATATTTATATAATGTGTGTATATAGCGTAATAACACCACAAGCAGTATTGTTGGAGGAGAAATAGTGCGTGTGGCCTTGAGGGCGGCAGCCATCAGCTGACTGTGAGGTCCATCAGTGGCAGTGGCAGCCAGTGGCGGGCTGCCACTGCTGCCACTGCCACTCAGCATACCAACTTAGTGGTTCGTTATGGTGAACACGAATGTAGATACTTATATATAGCGTCTGTATATAGTGAATAAAAGCAAAAACAGTATTGTGGGAGGAGAATGTGGGCGAGTCAGATGACTTGAGGGAGGGCGTGAGTGGCTGGCTGGTACACGGCGGTCACTCCTCGTTACTTTTTTGACTCATAATAGCAACTTAGTGGTTCGTTATGGTGAACAAAACATGCAGATACTTATATATAACCTGTGTATATAGTGTAACAACCGACAAAGTATTTGTTCACTGTTTGATGAACATAATTGAATCAACAATATGCACACCATATTTTTGAGTACAGCGATGATTCACCCATTTCATTATATAAATATATCACACTACACACTATTGAATAATATTACAGCAAAAAAACTACGAAAAATCAATCAGAGACATTGAAATAATTAGGCAATTATCTCTTTGTGGCAACTCCGGCCTGACAGCTGGCGATCAACAGACCGCCTGGGACGCATGCTGAGTGAGCGCCTGTTTTGTGCCAGACTTCCCTGCCCTATAGCGGCCAATATATTCAACTTACGATTTTTTTACTATTTTTCCCGTGATCAGTGAACACAAATTAACAGGTTAGGAAGAAAAAATAATTTTTTTTTTTTTTTTTTTGTATGCGCCTGTGGGTGTCAAATGGTATATAGCTATGCGCCATTTAAGGGTTAAAGCCAGGTTTTTCAACTGCTTCCTCCTTATTTTCTTCCAGATTATAACGCATTGCATACTTTATTCCCAAAAAGACATGGTACTTTTACCCAAGGAGGAAGTACTGAATGTCAAATACTTCTTCCTCCTTCCTGGTAAATATCAAATCTAGCATGGAGGGAACGTCCCCTTCCCTCATCCTCGAGCTTGTTTAACATGTTGATACAAGAATGTTTCCAGGATGAGGTCTACAAATTTACAGGTCCAAAATCTTCTGTTTTGCTTCATATGCTTCCCAGTCTATGGATTTCAAGTTGAAGTCACCAACTATCAACAGTCGTGACCTATCGTTATCCTATCTCGCTATAATCTCTCATTATTGTTATAAGACCTTCTCGTTTACTATCTAGCTCCTCCTTTGACCATGTGCTGCTTGGTGGTGGACTATAGGCATTTATGACCATTAGTTTATCATCTCATGGCAGATCTCTAGTGCTATTATGTCAACCTCTGTGGGATTGGCAGTCATTAGGTTCCTTCACTTTATGTGTTCTTCACCAGCACAGCAACGCCACCGCCTTTCCTATTTTTTGTCCTTCTCCAAATTGTTGTAGCCCTTGGGAATATGACCGCATTTAAAATATCATCTTCAAGTTTTGTCTCCGTGAGTGCAACAATGTCTGGTGTCTGCATCTGTATTACATCACTTAACTCCAATACTCTTCGATCTTACTCCATCTATGTTGGTGTATGCAATCTTCAGGACCTGTTCCCCTCTCCTTATTCTTCAATCCCCCTCTCTCTATTGATTTGTTGGTTTGCCTTTATGTACCACTTTTTGGTCTGCCTACCCCAACACTTGTAGAAAAAAGATTGTTTCTTCTTCATTCTGCTCTCATTTTAAACGTTTTGCTCAGCGAGGGTTCAGTTTCAGCTTCTCTCTGTCTTCTCTTGAAAGATCTCGTCTT
>WNGS01049148.1:22802-38741 GCA_020271785.1 Procambarus virginalis | reverse complement strand
TGTACCATTCTGGGCCAGCTGAGGTCATGCGTATCCATGTTGTACCATGCTGAGCCATGCTGTACCATGCCGAGTCATCGCTGTACCATGCTGAGGCATGCTGTACCATGCTGGCCATGCTGTACAATGCGTGCGCCATGCTGTATCATGCTGGGCCATGTGACATGCTACCAGCTGGCATGCGACCATGCTGATGCTGCTGCGCCATGCTGTACCATGCTCGGCCATGCTGTACCATGCTGCGCCATGCTGTACCATGCTGGGTCATGCTGTACCATGCTGGGCCATGCTGTACCATGCTGGGCCAGCTACCTGCTGTGAGCATTGCCCATGCTGGGTCCCCATGCTGTACCATGCGTGCTTTCAGCTGGGATATGTTGGACCATGCTGGGCCATGTTGGGATATGTTGTACCATGCTGTACCATGCTGGGATATGTTGTACCATGCTGAGCCATGCTGTACCATGCTGGGATATGTTGTACCATGCTGGGCCATGCTGTACCATGCTGGGATATGTTGTACCATGCTGGGCCATGCTGGGATATGTTGTACCATGCTGGGCCATGTTGGGATATGTTGTACCATGCTGTACCATGCTGGGATATGTTGTACCATGCTGGGATATGTTGTATCATGCTGTACCATGCTGGATATGTTGTACCATGCTGGGATATGTTGTACCATGCTGTGCCATGTTGTACCATGCTGGGCCATGCTGTACCAAGCTGGGCCATGCTGTGCCATGTTGTACCATGCTGTACCATGCTGGGCCATGCTGTGCCATGTTGTACCATGCTGGGCCATGCTGTACCATGCTGGGCCATGCTGTGCCATGCTGTACTATGCTGTACCATGCTGGGCCATGCTGTACCATGCTGTACCATGCCGGCCCATGCAGGACCATGCTGGCCCATGCTGGCCCATGCTGAGCCATGCTGGCCATGCTGGACCATGCTGGGCCATGCTGGACCATGCTGGACCATGCTGGGCCATGCTGGCCCATGCTGTGCCATGCTGTACCATGCTGGACCATGCTGTACCATGCTGGACCATGCTGGCCCATGCTGGCCCATGCTGAGCCATGCTGGCCATGCTGGCCATGCTGTACCATGCTGTACCATGCTGTACCATGCTGGACCATGCTATCTTGAGGTTATCTTGAGATGATTTCGGGGCTTTTTTTTTTAGTGTCCCCGCGGCCCGGTCCTCGACCAGGCCTCCACCCCCAGGAAGCAGCCCGTGACAGCTGACTAACACCCAGGTACCTATTTTACTGCTAGGTAACAGGGGCATAGGGTGAAAGAAACTCTGCCCATTGTTTCTCGCCGGCGCCTGGGATCGAACCCAGGACCATAGGATCACAAGTCCAGCGTGCTGTCCGCTCGGCCGACCGGCTCCCTATGCTGGACCATGCTGGACCATGCTGGGCCATGCTGGACCATGCTGTGCCATGTTGTACCATGCTGGGCCATGCTGTACCATGCTGTACCATGCTGGACCATGCTGGACCATGCTGGGCCATACTGGACCATGCTGGGCCATACTGGACCATGCTGGACCATGCTGGACCATGCTGGACCATACTGGACCATGCAGGGCCATACTGGACCATGCTGGACCATGATATAAGCCGCCATGATTGAGGGAAAGATGCACTGATTCCGTAACTCTGATCGTAAGTGCTGGCCGAGTTACGATCCTGAGACTTAAGATGATCTTAACTTAAGATGTTGGGGGGATCTTAAAGACACAAAGTTTGGTTCTTGGATAAACTCATGTCGGGAAGGTTAGGTTAGGTCGTGTACTGACCTAGTTGTGCTGGCGGGGGTTGAGCTCTGGCTCTCTGGTCCCGCCTCTCGCAGCCGGTCTGCTGCTGTCTAATGACATAGATGACAGTTAACAAGGCTGTCACCTGACGACCCTAATGGCCTGCCTAACGACTGTCAACACCTGTCACTGGGAATGTCTTAGCTTAGAGCTGGGAATGTCTTAGCTTAGAGCTGGGAACGTCTTAGCTTAGAGCTGGGAACGTCTTAGCTTAGAGCTGGGAACATCTTAGCTTAGAGCTGGAACGTCTTAGCTTAGAGCTGGGAACGTCTTAGCTTAAGAGCTGGGAACGTCTTAGCTTAGAGCTGGGAACGTCTTAGCTAAGAGCTGGGAACGTCTTAGCTTAGAGCTGGGAACGTCTTAGCTTAGAGCTGGGAATGTCTTAGCTTAGAGCTGGGAATGTCTTAGCTTAGAGCTGGGAATGTCTTAGCTTAGAGCTGGGAATGTCTTAGCTTAGAGCTGGGAACGTTTTAGCTTAGAGCTGGAAACGTCTTAGCTTAGAGCTGGGAACGTCTTAGCTTAGAGCTGGGAACGTCTTAGCTTAGAGCTGGGAACGTCTTAGCTTAGAGCTGGGAATGTCTTAGCTTAGAGCTGGGAATGTCTTAGCTTAGAGCTGGGAATGTCTTAGCTTAGAGCTGGGAATGTCTTAGCTTAGAGCTGGGAACGTTTTAGCTTAGAGCTGGAAACGTCTTAGCTTAGAGCTGGGAACGTTTAGCTTAGAGCTGGAAACGTTTTAGCTTAGAGCTGGAAACGTCTTAGCTTAGAGCTGGGAACGTCTTAGCTTAGAGCTGGGAACGTCTTAGCTTAGAGCTGGGAACGTCTTAGCTTAGAGCTGGGAACGTCTTAGCTTAGAGCTGGGAATGTCTTAGCTTAGAGCCGGGAATGTCTTAGCTTAGAGCTGGGAATGTCTTAGCTTAGAGCTGGGAACGTTTTAGCTTAGAGCTGGAAACGTCTTAGCTTAGAGCTGGGAACGTCTGGAGGAATAATAGAGCCAATGCCTAGAGCCAACGACAATAGTGGAGAAGGAAAGGAATAGAGCATAAAGAGCTCCAAAGAGCAGTAAAGAGCGCAGTGAGGCTCTCATATCCGGCGCCAGTTAACAGTGACTGAAATAGGCCTAAGAGGCTTATACACAAAGGGTAAATAATGGGGAAGGGTTGTCAATATTTAGGTCATGATGCCCAACCACTTCGGGTAGAGCGACGGTCTGGCGTCATGCAGGTCCGTGTTCAATCCCCGACTGTCAATATGGTTGTCAGGATAATCCTTATCCTGACCCCTTCCCAGTTTCATAGTCCCATAGGAAATACATATGTAATTATGTTATTAAATAAATGACAATATTAAAGCACTTGTTCTACAGGACTGTTGGTGCTGCTCTGAAGACATAGTCAAAATTTTAGATTCAATGCCGGACAGATCTAACCGCGGGGGTCGCCTAGCTTCCTCTGCTGAATGGTCCTGTCATTTCCTGCTGTGTTCCTGGCAGGCAAACATGTCTTAACGTAGCCTGGGGTCACCTAGCTTCCTCTGCTGAATGGTCCTGTCATTTCCTGCTGTGTTCCTGGCAGGCAAACATGTCTTAACATAGCCTGGGGTCACCTAGCTTCCTCTGCTGAATGGTCCTGTCATTTCCTGCTGTATTCCTGGCAGGCAAACATGTCTTAACATAGCCTGGGGTCACCTAGCTTCCTCAGCTGAATGGTCCTGTCATTTCCTGCTGTGTTCCTAGCAGGGAAACGCCTCTTAAAGCAACGCATCAACCTGGGGTCACCTACTTTCCTCTGCTGAATGGTCCTGTCATTTCCTGCTGTGTTCCTGGCAGGCAAACGCCTCTTAAAGCAGCGCATCACAGCCAAAACAAGAGTAAGAAGAGAGGACTCGCCAGCAACTGAGGAGGCTCTTGTGTTCACCACATGAGGCAGATGTTGTAGAGCCAGGAGCAGGAGAGGCCTCTAGGAGCTGACCACATCTACATTATCATACTTGAATACATAGTGGAGGCCACGTAGGTGATTGGGCAGGTGGACCAGACCAGGTGGACCAGACCAGGTGGACCAGACCAGGTGGACCAGACCAGGAGGACCAGACCAGGAGGACCAGACCAGGAGGACCAGACCAGGTGGACCAGACCAGGTGGACCAGACCAGGTGGACCAGACCAGGTGGACCAGACCACGTGGACCAGACCAGGAGGACCAGACCAGGTGGCCCAGACCAGGTGGACCAGACCAGGTGGACCAGACCAGGTGGACCGGACCAGGAGGACCAGACCAGGTGGACCAGACCAGGTGGACCAGACCAGGTGGACCAGACCAGGTGGCCCAGACCAGGTGGACCAGACCAGGTGGACCAGACCAGGTGGACCAGACCAGGAGGACCAGACCAGGTGGACCAGACCACGTGGACCAGACCAGGTGGACCAGACCAGGTGGACCAGACCAGGTGGACCAGACCAGGTGGACCAGACCAGGTGGACCAGACCAGGTGGACCAGACCAGGTGGACCAGACCAGGGGGACCAGACCAGGTGGACCAGACCAGGGGGACCAGACCAGGAGGACCAGACCAGGAGGACCAGACCAGGTGGACCAGACCAGGTGGACCAGACCAGGAGGACCAGACCAGGTGGACCAGACCAGGTGGACCAGACCACGTGGACCAGACCAGGTGGACCAGACCAGGTGGACCAGGCCAGGTGGACCAGACCAGGTGGACCAGACCAGGTGTACCAGACCAGGTGGACCAGACCAGGTGGACCAGACCACGTGGACCAAGACAGAAAACACTGGCCTGGCCAAGAAAGTACCAGAATGTCAGAGAACAGTCACAGTCAGAAAGATGGTTATAAACCGCAGGAATGTGACAAGTGGGGTCCCACAAGGCTCAGTCTTGGCCCCGCTACTAATGCCAAGACCCACACGGAGTGAGGTCCTACACATCAATGGTTACACGTGACGCCAAGCTGACGAGAAATGTAAAAAATAGAAGACGATTGTAGTAAGTTATAGAAGAACCTTGACATGCTCCGGCAGTCGACAAACAAATGGTTGCGAGAATTTAATCCCAACAAATGTAAGGTAATGAACATAGGGAAGGGAAGAAGACTTGAACATAATTGAGAGAAAGTGAACATTATTCCGTCACCAGAAGCAGTCAACACACACAGGACGCTGATAAACAACATCCCAACATCGTTTGGAACCCTAAATCATCACTCTTCAAGCTACACAACCTTCGTCAGACCAGTACTGCATTGTGCAGCACCGGCATGGAAAGCGCACCGTATGAAACAAGACAAAAATAGAACAAATACAGATATTGGCCACCAACCTGGTGCTTGAGCTGAGAGGGTTAAGCTACAAGGACAGGCTGATGGAACTACATGTCCCAAACCTATAGATAGAAGACCCAGAGGGAATATGACTACAACATACAAAATACTGAGGCCAACAGACACAGTGGACAATGCCAGTCTCTCTAAACAGCGAACAATTAGGACGAGAGGACATTAGTGGTAGCTAGAAACAAATGTGGCAAATGTAATGTAATATTTGTACCATATACGGGTTGTTGACGCCCACAGCCACGTACGTCAGCCCGTGGTGGTAACGGCAGCGACAGCCACAGACACAGACCTGGAAAGACAGAAACATTATCAACATTCTGGTCCATGAGGTTATTTAGGATTTTATAATGACAAGAGTTTAGATAATGAACCAAAATCAACTAGACCCTTTTGTACAGGACCATCAGAGTACTGACTGGATGTGACTGACCATCAGAGTACTGACTGGATGTGTCTGACCATCAGAGTACTGACTGGATGTGACTAACCATCAGAGTACTGACTGGATGTGTCTGACCATCAGAGTACTGACTGGATGTTACTGACCATCAGAGTACTGACTGGATGTGACTGACCATCAGAGTACTGACTGGATGTGACTGACCATCAGAGTACTGACTGGATGTGTCTGACCATCAGAGTACTGACTGGATGTGACTGACCATCAGAGTACTGACTGGATGTGACTGACCATCAGAGTACTGACTGGATGTGACTGACCATCAGAGTACTGACTGGATGTGACTGACCATCAGAGTACTGACTGGATGTGACTGACCATCAGAGTACTGACTGGATGTTACTGACCATCAGAGTACTGACTGGATGTTACTGACCATCAGAGTACTGACTGGATGTGACTGACCATCAGAGTACTGACTGGATGTGTCTGACCATCAGAGTACTGACTAGATGTGTCTGACCATCAGAGTACTGACTGGATGTGACTGACCATCAGAGTACTGACTGGATGTGTCTGACCATCAGAGTACTGACTGGATGTGACTGACCATCAGAGTACTGACTGGATGTTACTGACCATCAGAGTACTGACTGGATGTTACTGACCATCAGAGTACTGACTGGATGTGACTGACCATCAGAGTACTGACTGGATGTGTCTGACCATCAGAGTACTGACTAGATGTGTCTGACCATCAGAGTACTGACTGGATGTGACTGACCATCAGAGTACTGACTGGATGTGACTGACCATCAGAGTCCTGACTGGATGTGTCTGACCATCAGAGTACTGACTGGATGTGACTGACCATCAGAGTACTGACTGGATGTGACTGACCATCAGAGTACTGACTGGATGTGTCTGACCATCAGAGTACTGACTGGATGTGTCTGACCATCAGAGTACTGACTGGATGTTACTGACCATCAGAGTACTGACTGGATGTGACTGACCATCAGAGTACTGACTGGATGTGACTGACCATCAGAGTACTGACTGGATGTGACTGACCATCAGAGTACTGACTGGATGTGTCTGACCATCAGAGTACTGACTGGATGTGACTGACCATCAGAGTACTGACTGGATGTTACTGACCATCAGAGTACTGACTGGATGTGTGTGACCATCTGAGTACTGACTGGATGTTACTGACCATCAGAGTACTGACTGGATGTGACTGACCATCAGAGTACTGACTGGATGTGTCTGACCATCAAAGTACTGACTGGATGTTACTGACCATCAGAGTACTGACTGGATGTTACTGACCATCAGAGTACTGACTGGATGTGACTGACCATCAGAGTACTGACTGGATGTTACTGACCATCAGAGTACTGACTGGATGTGACTGACCATCAGAGTACTGACTGGATGTGACTGACCATCAGAACACTGACTGGATGTGTCTGACCATCAGAACACTGACTGGATGTGACTGACCATCAGAGTACTGACTGGATGTGTCTGACCATCAGAACACTGACTGGATGTGTCTGACCATCAGAACACTGACTGGATGTGACTGACCATCAGAACACTGACTGGATGTGTCTGACCATCAGAACACTGACTGGGTGTGTCTGACCATCAGAATACTGATTGGATGTGACTGACCATCAGAGTACTGACTGGATGTGTCTGACCATCAGAGTACTGACTGGATGTTACTGACCATCAGAGTACTGACTGGATGTGACTGACCATCAGAGTACTGACTGGATGTGACTGACCATCAGAGTACTGACTGGATGTGACTGACCATCAGAGTACTGACTGGATGTGACTGACCATCAGAGTACTGACTGGATGTGTCTGACCATCAGAGTACTGACTGGATGTGACTGACCATCAGAGTACTGACTGGATGTTACTGACCATCAGAGTACTGACTGGATGTGTGTGACCATCTGAGTACTGACTGGATGTTACTGACCATCAGAGTACTGACTGGATGTGACTGACCATCAGAGTACTGACTGGATGTGTCTGACCATCAAAGTACTGACTGGATGTTACTGACCATCAGAGTACTGACTGGATGTTACTGACCATCAGAGTACTGACTGGATGTGACTGACCATCAGAGTACTGACTGGATGTTACTGACCATCAGAGTACTGACTGGATGTGACTGACCATCAGAGTACTGACTGGATGTGACTGACCATCAGAACACTGACTGGATGTGTCTGACCATCAGAACACTGACTGGATGTGACTGACCATCAGAGTACTGACTGGATGTGTCTGACCATCAGAACACTGACTGGATGTGTCTGACCATCAGAACACTGACTGGATGTGACTGACCATCAGAACACTGACTGGATGTGTCTGACCATCAGAACACTGACTGGTGTGTCTGACCATCAGAATACTGATTGGATGTGACTGACCATCAGAGTACTGACTGGATGTGACTGACCATCAGAACACTGACTGGATGTGCCTGACCATCAGAGTACTGACTGGATGTGACTGACCATCAGAGTACTGACTGGATGTGACTGACCATCAGAGTACTGACTGGATGTGACTGACCATCAGAACACTGACTGGATGTGTCTGACCATCAGAGTACTGACTGGATGTGACTGACCATCAGAGACACTGACTGGATGTGTCTGACCATCAGAGTACTGACTGGATGTGACTGACCATCAGAGTACTGACTGGATGTGACTGACCATCAGAACACTGACTGGATGTGACTGACCATCAGAACACTGACTGGATGTGTCTGACCATCAGAGTACTGACTGGATGTGACTGACCATCAGAACACTGACTGGATGTTCTGACCATCAGAGTACTGACTGGATGTGACTGACCATCAAGTACTGACTGGATGTGACTGACCATCAGAGTACTGACTGGATGTGACTGACCATCAGAGTACTGACTGGATGTGTCTGACCATCAGAGTACTGACTGGATGTGACTGACCATCAGAGTACTGACTGGATGTGTCTGACCATCAGAGTACTGACTGGATGTGTGTGACCATCTGAGTACTGACTGGATGTTACTGACCATCAGAGTACTGACTGGATGTGACTGACCATCAGAGTACTGACTGGATGTGTCTGACCATCAAAGTACTGACTGGATGTTACTGACCATCAGAGTACTGACTGGATGTTACTGACCATCAGAGTACTGACTGGATGTGACTGACCATCAGAGTACTGACTGGATGTTACTGACCATCAGAGTACTGACTGGATGTGACTGACCATCAGAGTACTGACTGGATGTGACTGACCATCAGAACACTGACTGGATGTGTCTGACCATCAGAACACTGACTGGATGTGACTGACCATCAGAGTACTGACTGGATGTGTCTGACCATCAGAACACTGACTGGATGTGTCTGACCATCAGAACACTGACTGGATGTGACTGACCATCAGAACACTGACTGGATGTGTCTGACCATCAGAACACTGACTGGGTGTGTCTGACCATCAGAATACTGATTGGATGTGACTGACCATCAGAGTACTGACTGGATGTGACTGACCATCAGAACACTGACTGGATGTGTCTGACCATCAGAGTACTGACTGGATGTGACTGACCATCAGAGTACTGACTGGATGTGACTGACCATCAGAGTACTGACTGGATGTGACTGACCATCAGAACTGACTGGATGTGTCTGACCATCAGAGTACTGACTGGATGTGACTGACCATCAGAACACTGACTGGATGTGTCTGACCATCAGAGTACTGACTGGATGTGACTGACCATCAGAGTACTGACTGGATGTGACTGACCATCAGAACACTGACTGGATGTGACTGACCATCAGAACACTGACTGGATGTGTCTGACCATCAGAGTACTGACTGGATGTGACTGACCATCAGAACACTGACTGGATGTGTCTGACCATCAGAGTACTGACTGGATGTGACTGACCATCAAAGTACTGACTGGATGTGACTGACCATCAGAGTACTGACTGGATGTGTCTGACCATCAGAGTACTGACTGGATGTGACTGACCATCAGAGTACTGACTGGATGTGTCTGACCATCAGAGTACTGACTGGATGTGACTGACCATCAGAGTACTGACTGGATGTGTCTGACCATCAGAGTACTGACTGGATGTGACTGACCATCAGAGTACTGACTGGATGTGTCTGACCATCAGAGTACTGACTGGATGTGACTGACCATCAGAGTACTGACTGGATGTGTCTGACCATCAGAGTACTGACTGGATGTGACTGACCATCAGAGTACTGACTGGATGTGTCTGACCATCAGAGTACTGACTGGATGTGACTGACCATCAGAGTACTGACTGGATGTGTCTGACCATCAGAGTACTGACTGGACGTGACTGACCATCAGAGTACTGACTGGATGTGTCTGACCATCAGAGTACTGACTGGATGTGTCTGACCATCAGAGTACTGACTGGATGTGTCTGACCATCAGAGTACTGACTGGATGTGACTGACCATCAGAGTACTGACTGGATGTGTCTGACCATCAGAGTACTGACTGGATGTTACTGACCATCAGAGTACTGACTGGATGTGACTGACCATCAGAGTACTGCCTGGATGTGACTGACCATCAGAGTACTGACTGGATGTGTCTGACCATCAGAGTACTGACTGGATGTGTCTGACCATCAGAGTACTGACTGGATGTTACTGACCATCAGAGTACTGACTGGATGTGACTGACCATCAGAGTACTGCCTGGATGTGACTGACCATCAGAGTACTGACTGGATGTGTCTGACCATCAGAGTACTGACTGGATGTGACTGACCATCAGAGTACTGACTGGATGCCTACATTTACACATCATTTACCAGAGAACCATCTACATAAAAGGTCCACATAAGTGATGCAACACACACTGTACATACGGACCAGCCGTAGTGCAGTTAATAACTTGTTAAGGTCATTTTGGTTGGCAATTGCCTCCTGGGAAGCTAATTAGCAGCAGAAATCTAATTAATTAGCATGATAAAACTGATTACCATCATCTGATTGGTTTAAATCGGATGCTAATACACGATTTATTACCCGTGATCTGACTGGCTTAACTGGCTTACTGACACACGACTTAATCTGGCAGCATAGCTTGGCTCCGCCCAGTAAGTCTGGCAGCATGGCTTGGCTCCGCCCAGTAAGTCTGGCAGCATAGCTTGGCTCCGCCCAGTAAGCCTGGCAGCATGGCTTGGCCCCGCCCAGTAAGCCTGGCAGCGTGGCTTGGCTCCGCCCAGTAAGTCTGGCAGCATGGCTTGGCCCCGCCCAGTAAGCCTGGCAGCGTGGCTTGGCTCCGCCCAGTAAGTCTGGCAGCATGGCTTGGCTCCGCCCAGTAAGTCTGGCAGCATGGCTTGGCTCCGCCCAGTAAGTCTGGCAGCATGGCTTGGCTCCGCCCAGTAAGTCTGGCAGCATGGCTTGGCTCCGCCCAGTAAGTCTGGCAGCATGGCTTGGCCCCGCCCAGTAAGCCTGGCAGCATGGCTTGGCTCCGCCCAGTAAGTCTGGCAGCATGGCTTGGCTCCGCCCAGTAAGTCTGGCAGCGTGGCTTGGCTCCGCCCAGTAAGCCTGGCAGCATGGCTTGGCTCCGCCCAGTAAGTCTGGCAGCGTGGCTTGGCTCCGCCCAGTAAGCCTGGCAGCATGGCTTGGCTCCGCCCAGTAAGTCTGGCAGCGTGGCTTGGCTCCGCCCAGTAAGTCTGGCAGCGTGGCTTGGCTCCGCCCAGTAAGTCTGGCAGCGTGGCTTGGCTCCGCCCAGTAAGTCTGGCAGCGTGGCTTGGCTCCGCCCAGTAAGTCTGGCAGCGTGGCTTGGCTCCGCCCAGTAAGTCTGGCAGCGTGGCTTGGCTCCGCCCAGTAAGTCTGGCAGCGTGGCTTGGCTCCGCCTCTTACTGCATGTTGCCACCTGCATGTCACAGTTTATTAATGCATTACGCAAGCCTTTAATTTGGCCTTAATTACTAGGCGACATAAGCGAGGTATACGCATGTCACGCGGGTGAGAGTGTAGTGTATAAATATTCATATGAATGATGCATTCCCTATCACCCTCGCTGGCCGCTATGTATATGTAGAAATGTATTATATTATATTATATTAGGGTTGAAGTCCAGTACTGCGGAAGTGCGTGACATCTCCCTCGTCACATCAGCATCTACATCCGTTGACTTTATCTACTTGTATCATCTACATCCGTTGACTTTATCTACTGGTATCATCTACATCCGTTGATTTTATCTACTGGTATCATCTACATCCGTTGACTTTATCTACTGGTATCATCTACATTCGTTGACTTTATCTACTGGTATCATCTACATCCGTTGACTTTATCTACTGGTATCATCTACATCCGTTGACTTTATCTACTTGTATCATCTACATCCGTTGACTTTATCTACTGGTATCATCTACATCCGTTGACTTTATCTACTTGTATCATCTACATCCGTTGACTTTATCTACTGGTATCATCTACATCCGTTGACATTATCTACTCTGGGGTGTGGGCGGGCGAGGGTATATACTCACGTATTTGTGTTTGCGGGGGTTGAGCTCTGGCTCTTTGGTCCCGCCTCTCAACCGTCAATCAACAGGTGTACAGGTTCCTGAGCCTATTGGGCTCTATCATATCTACACTTGAAACTGTGTATGGAGTCAGCCTCCACCACATCACTGCCTAATGCATTCCATCCGTTAACTACTCTGACACTGAAAAAGTTCCTTCTAACGTCTCTGTGGCTCATGTGGGTACTCAGTCTCCACCTGTGTCCCCTTGTTCGTGTCCCACCCGTGGTGAATAGTTTATGCAGGCGATGAGTCACAATAACGTGGCTGAAGTATGTTGACCAGACCACACACTAGAAGTTGAAGGGACGACGACGTTTCGGTCCGTCCTGGACCATTCTCAAGTCGCTTGTGATGAGGAAGTAGAGAACGGGTAATAAATAGGCAAGAGAGAGGTGAGGAGGAAAGTAAGGTGTAGAGAATAGTAGCAATAATGAGAACTGCAGAAGGCCTATTGGCCCATACGAGGCAGCTCCCATTATAACCACCGAAGGAAAGGAAATAGGAATAAGCAGAGGATAGCAAGGGAGCGTAGGAGAAGACAATGAACAGAAAAAGGGGAGAAGAGAGAAAGAAAAGGAAAGAGAAAGAAAGATAAATGGAAGGGGTAAGCTTATGTTAAGTCACGTTTGTTAGAAAGATTAGAGCATTTGAGTATGTACTGTGAAAGGGAAGAGTCCACAACAACAAAGCCAGGACTCAAGTTCATGTTGGGTACTTGGTGTATAAGAGCCGATTCTACAAGACGGCGTCTGTGAAGAGTAGAGGCAGGAAAGATTATTTTGGAGGAAGACCAATCAATGGGATGATTAGAATCCCTCACATGGCAGAAGAGAGCATTGTTCCCGCAGCCTTTCCTCATAACTCATGCTTCTTAGTTCTGGGACTAGTCTAGTGGCATACCTTTGGACTTTTTCCAGCTTCGTCTTGTGCTTGACAAGGTACGGGCTCCATGCTGGGGCTGCATACTCCAGGATTGGTCTTACATATGTGGTGTACAAGGTTCTGAATGATTCCTTACACAGGTTCCTGAACGCTGTTCTGATGTTAGCCAGCCTCGCATATGCCGCAGATGTTATCCTTTTTATGTGGGCTTCAGGAGACAGGTTTGGTGTGATATCAACTCCTAGATCTTTCTGTCTGTTTCATTAAGTACTTCATCACCTATTCTGTATCCTGTGTCTGGTCTCCTGTTTCCACTGCCTAGTTTCATTACTTTGCATTTACTTGGGTTGAACTTTAGTAGCCATTTGTTGGACCATTCACTCAGTCTATCTAGGTCATCTTGTAGCCTCCTACTATCGTCCTCTGTTTCAATCCTCCTCATAATTTTTGCATCATCAGCAAACATTGAGAGGAACGATTCTATACCCTCTGGGAGATCATTTACATATACCAGAAACAGTATAGGTCCAAGGACTGACCCCTGCGGGACTCCACTTGTAACGTCTCGCCAATCTGAGACTTCACCCCTCACACTGACTCGTTGTCTCCTGTTGATTAGGTACTCCTTTATCCAATGGAGTACCTTCCCTTTCACTCCAGCCTGCATCTCCAGCTTGTGCACTAGTCTCTTATGTAGCACTGTCTCAAAGGCTTTCTGGCGGACCAGAAATACGCAGTTTGCCCACCCCTCTCTTGCCTGATTTTTGTTGCCTGGTCGTAGAATTAAATTAATCCTGTGAGGCAAGATGTCGATGCATTGTTACAAAGTTCTTTCGCTCCAGATGTTCCACTAGCTTTCTTCGCACAATCTTCTCCATCAGCTTGCATGGTATGCAGGTTAGGGACACTGGCCTGTAGTTCAGTGCCTCCTGTCTATCCCCTTTCTTATATATCGGTATACATTTGCCGTCTTCCAAATTTTTGGCAGTTCACCTGTTAGCAGTGACTTGTTGTACACTATGGAGAGCGGCAGGCACAGTCCTTCTGCTCCTTCCTTAAGGATCCATGGTGAGATTCCATCCGGGCCTATAGCCTTTGTCACGTCCAAATCTAGCAGATGCTTCCTCACCTCCCGACTGGTAATCACAAACTCCTCTAGTGGTGTCTGGGTAGGTGTTCCCTCCCTTATCTCTGGGACTTCTCCTTGCTCTGAGGTTAAGACCTCCTGGAATTTCTTATTCAGTTCCTCGCACACTTCCTTGTCGCTTGTAGTGAACCCATCCGCCCCTATCCTTAATTTCATAACCTGTTCCTTTACTGTTGTTTTTCTCCTGATGTGGCTATTCAACAATTTAGGCTGAGTCTTTGCCTTGCTTGCGATGTCGTTTTCGTATTGAATTTCTGCCTCTCTTCTCATCCTGACATATTCATTCCTGGCATTCTGGTATCTTTCTCTGCTCTCCAGTGTCCTGTTATTCCTATAGTTTCTCCATGCCCTTTTACTTTGTTGCTTAGCTAGCCTACATCTCTGATTAAACCATGGGTTTCTCATCTTCATTTCACTGTTTTCCTTTGGACTGGGACAAACTTGTTTGCTGCGTCCTTGCACTTCTGCGTGATGTAATCCATCATATCTTGGGCCGTCTTTTCCCTGAGCTCTGTTTCCCATGCTATGTCTGTTTGATGAGCAGGTGGGATCTATTTCTGCAGGCAGCAGAGCTGCCCTCTCAATTATAGTGTTAACTGCCATGTTGTTGTTTTCATACTCTTGACTGGGTCTTCTGTCATTTGGTGGAGGGTTATATACTACTGCTACTACTATCCTTGGTCCTCCCATTGTCATGGTGCCTGTTATGTAGTCTCTGAACTCCTCACAGCCCGGGATAACCATCTCCTTAAAACTCCATTCCTTCTCATGAGTAGGGCCACTCCGCCTCCTCCCCTACCTTCCCTCTCTTTCCTTATTACTGTGTACTCCTGGGAAACACGGCATTCGTTATGATTCCAGAGAGTTTTGTTTCAGTGAGTCCGATTACATCTGGGTTCACTTCTTGTGCTCTTTCCCTTAGTTCACTTGTCTTGCTTGTGATCCATCTATGTTCGAGTACATCACCCTGAAACTGACTCTCTTCTCTCATCCTCACTTTCTGTTGATTCCACTGGAGTAGGGGGGGCAGGGGGTGTCTGGGGTGTGGGGTAGGGGTCTGGGATGTGGGCGGGGCGGGGTGTGGGCGGGGCGGGGTGTGGGTGGGGCGAGGCGGGGCGGGAGGGGCGGGGTGGGTGGGGCGGGGCGGGGTGGGGTGGGGCGGGGAGGGACCGCCCACTCTCCTCATTACTCTATGTTGTTACTCGATCTGTAATGATAATTACCACCATTAATGGTGGTGGTTGTGGTGAAGGTTGTGGTGGTTGTGGTGGTGGTTGTGGTGGTTGTGGTGGTGGTTGTGGTGGTTGTGGTGAAGGTTGTGGTGGTTGTGGTGAAGGTTGTGGTGGTTGTGGTGGTGGTTGTGGTGGTTGTGGTGAAGGTTGTGGTGGTTGTGGTGGTTGTGGTGAAGGTTGTGGTGGTTGTGGTGAAGGTTGTGGTGGTTGTGGTGGTGGTTGTGGTGGTTGTGGTGAAGGTTGTGGTGGTTGTGGTGGTTGTGGTGAAGGTGTGTGGTTGGTGGTGGTATACATGTCATAAGGGTCCTAAAAACAAGGTCATTCCCAGCGACAAAGATCATTAAGGAGTCAGTAAGAGAGTTGCCCGGGTGCTGGAAGAGGGCGTCGTGGTACCACTCTAGGAGACAGAGGCGGAGGGACTGAACTACACACCATCACAGACAAGCACCCCCCC
>WNGS01049148.1:0-21802 GCA_020271785.1 Procambarus virginalis | reverse complement strand
AAACTGAGTGCCCAAATGAGCCACAGAGATATTAGAAAGAATTTTAGTGTCAGAGTAGTTGACAACTGGAATGCATTAGGAAGTGATGTGGTGGAGGCTGACTCATACACAGCTTCAAGTGTAGATATGATAGAGCCCATTAGGCTCAGGAACCTGTACACCTGTTGATTGACAGTTGAGAGGCGGACCAAAGAGCCAGAGCTCAACCCCTGCAAACACAACTAGGTGAGTACACATACACACTAAGGTTCCAGGGGTCTTCACAATAGACAAGGGGAGGTCACTGTGCTAGGAGAAAGGGAGGTAAATCAGGCGGCCTTGGAAGGGTTTGAAATTACGAGAGATGAGGTCAAGAGACACCTGCTGGATCTGGATGTTAGAAAGGCTGTTGGTCCAGATGGGATCTCGCCATGGGTACTGAAAGAGTGTGCAGAGGCACTTTGCTTGCCACTCTCCATAGTGTGTAGTAAGTCACTGGAGACGGGAGACCTACCAGAAATATGGAAGACGGCGAATGTGGTCCCATATACAAAAAGGGCGACAGACAAGAGGCACTGAACTACAGGCCAGTGTCCTTGACTTGTATACCATGCAAGGTGATGGAGAAGATTGTGAGAAAAAACCTGGTAACACATCTGGAGAGAAGAGACTTCGTGACAACCCATCAACATGGGTTCAGGGAGGGTAAATCTTGCCTTACAGGCTTGATAGAATTCTACGATCAGGTGACAAAGATTAAGCAAGAAAGAGAAGGCTGGGCGGACTGCATTTTCTTGGATTGTCGGAAAGCCTTTGACACAGTACCCCATAAAAGGTTGATGCATAAGCTAGAGAGACAGGCAGGTGTAGCTGGTAAGGTGCTCCAGTGGATAAGGGAGTACCTAAGCAATAGGAAGCAGAGAGTTACAGTGAGGGGTGAGACCTCAGACTGGCGTGAAGTCACCAGTGGAGTCCCACAGGGCTCTGTACTTGGACCTATCCTGTTTCTGATATATGTAAATGATCTCCCAGAGGGTATAGACTCATTCCTCTCAATGTTTGCTGACGACGCCAAAATTATGAAAGGATTAAAACAGAAGAGGACTGTTTGAGGCTTCAAGAAGACCTGGACAAGCTGCAGGAATGGTCGAACAAATGGTTGTTAGAGTTTAACCCAACCAAATGTAATGTAATGAAGATAGGTGTAGGAAGCAGGAGGCCAGATACAAGGTATCATTTGGGAGCGGAAATTCGTCAGGAGTCAGAGAAAGAAAAAGACTTGGGGGTTGATATCACGCCAGACCTGTCTCCTGCAGCACATATCAAGAGGATAACATCAGCGGCATATGCCAGGTGGCTAACATACGAACGGCATTCAGAAACTTGTGTAAAGAATCATTCAGAACTTTGTATACCACATATGTCAGACCAATCCTGGAGTATGCAGCCTCAGCATGGAGTCCATATCTAGTCAAGCATAAGACTAAACTGGAAAAGATTCAAAGGTTTGCCACCAGACTAGTACCCGAGCTGAGAGGTATGAGCTACGAGGAGAGACTACGGGAATTAAACCTCACTTCGTTGGAAGACAGAAGAGTTAGGGGGGACATGATCACCACATTCAAGATTCTGAAGGGAATAGATAGGGTAGATAAAGACAGGCTATTTAACACAAGGGGCACACGCACAAGGGACACAGGTGGAAACTGAGTGCCCAAATGAGCCACAGAGATATTAGAAAGAACTTTTTTAGTGTCAGAGTGGTTGACAAATGGAATGCATTAGGCAGTGATGTGGTGGAGACTGACTCCATACACAGTTTCAAGTGTAGATATGATAGAGCCAATAGGCTCAGGAACCTGTACACCTGTTGATTGACAGTTGAGAGGCGGGACCAAAGAGCCAGAGCTCAACCCCCGCAAGCACAACTAGGTGAGTACAACTAGGTGAGTACACACACACAACACACACACACACACACACACACAACAGGACCCACAAAAACACTGAAGAAAATACTGATGCTTCACATTCACGTGATGAATAAAACAAAAATGAACAAGGGGCCAAAATTCCTCCCACATTTCTGTACGAATGTGACCAAAAATCGCTCTACTTACATTGTTTTCTCTCTCTAGTGAATTGAATTGCAGGAAGGTATTCAGTTTACACAAGACTCCATTACGATCTGAGAACTCCTGCCACTGCATCCAGCATTAGCCAAACATTACCACTGGAACAACCTGGTTGATCAGACGACGAGGCCTTGTCGGAGACCGGGCCGCGGGGCTCTTGATCCCGGAAGCTACACAAGGTACCTAGCCAATATACTGGATAAAATCCTGTGCCCAAAGATCGATGGATATTGTTCCATCCGTAGTATCTATATCCAATAATGGGTACCACCTGGATATTGTTCCACATGTGTGGATATCCTGACCATCCACCTGGATATTGTTCCACATGGGTGGATATCTTGACCATCCACCTGGATATTGTTCCACATGGGAGGATATCTTGACCATCCAACTGTTATTAATTACCGTTAAACGGCAGATGTTCCCCCTCTGCACCGCAACACGGCGGCGCTGAAACAGGGAAATGGCTGCTTTTGAGTCCCTCATCAGCGAGCCTTTAGCCCTAATTCATCGCACTCGAACTCCTCTTTCTCTCTCTCACCCCCTTCCCTTCTCTCTCTCCCTCACCCCCCTTCCCTTCTCATCTCTCACTACCCCTTCTCTCTCTCTCCGTGACTCCTGCCTCTCCCCACAGGGCCAGCTGGGAGTGTAAGACCAGGTGTACGCAGTATACATTATGGGCACCGTAAACCTTTATGCCTTTACTTTAGTACCACCTCCCGCGGTATGTGGCCCGTGTGCGTCGGGGCTTTATGTGGCCCCTTGTGTGTCAGGGCTTTATGTGGCCCTTGTGTGTCGGGGCTTTATGTGGCCCGTGTGTGTCGGGGCTTTATGTGGCCCTTGTGTGTCGGGGCTTTATGTGGCCCGTGTGTGTCGGGGCTTTATGTGGCCCCTTGTGTGTCAGGGCTTTATGTGGCCCGTGTGTGTCAGGGCTTTATGTGGCCCTTGTGTGTCAGGGCTTTATGTGGCCCTTGTGTCGGGGCTTTATGTGGCCCTTTGTGTGTCAGGGCTTTATGTGGCCCGTGTGTGTCAGGGCTTTATGTGGCCCCTTGTGTGTCAGGGCTTTATGTGGCCCCTTGTGTGTCAGGGCTTTATGTGGCCCCCTTGTGTGTCAGGGCTTTATGTGGCCCCTTGTGTGTCAGGGCTTTATGTGGCCCGTGTGTGTCAGGGCTTTATGTGGCCCCTTGTGTGTCAGGGCTTTATGTGGCCCTTGTGTGTCAGGGCTTTATGTGGCCCGTGTGTGTCGGGGCTTTATGTGGCCCCTTGTGTGTCGGGGCTTTATGTGCCCCTTGTGTCGGGGCTTTATGTGGCCCCTTGTGTGTCGGGGCTTTATGTGGCCCTTGTGTGTCAGGGCTTTATGTGGCTCTTGTGTGTCGGGGCTTTATTTGGCCCTTGTGTGTCAGGGCTTTATGTGGCCCCTTGTGTGGGCTTTATGTGGCCCCTTGTGTGTCGGGGCTTTATGTGGCCCTTGGTGCCAGGGCTTTATGTGGCATGGGTGTCGGGCTTTATGTGGCCCTTGTGTGTCGGGGCTTTATGTGGCCCTTGTGTGTCGGGCTTTATGTGGCCCTTGTGTGTCAGGGCTTTATGTGGCCCCTTGTGTGTCAGGGGCTTTTATGTGGCCCTTGTGTGTCAGGGCTTTATGTGGCCCTTGTGTGTCAGGGCTTTATGGGGCCCATGTGTGTAGGGCTTTATGTGGCCTTGTGTGTCGGGGCTTTATGTGGCCCTTGTGTGTCAGGGCTTTATGTGGCCCTTGTGTGTCAGGGCTTTATGTGGCCCTTGTGTGTCAGGGCTTTATGTGGCCCCTTGTGTGTCGGGGCTTTATGTGGTCCCCTTGTGTGTCAGGGCTTTATGTGGCCCCTGTGTGTCGGGGCTTTATGTGGCCCTTGTGTGTCAGGGCTTTATGTGGCCCTTGTGTGTCGGGGCTTTATGTGGCCCTTGTGTGTCAGGGCTTTATGTGGCCCCTTGTGTGTCGGGGCTTTATGGGCCTTGTGTGTCAGGGCTTTATGTGACCCCTTGTGTGTCAGGGCTTTATGTGGCCCATGTGTGTCAGGGCTTTATGTGGCCCCTTGTGTGTCGGGCTTTATGTGGCCCCCTTGTGTGGCAGGGCTTTATGTGGCCCCTTGTGTGTCAGGGCTTTATGTGGCCCTTGTGTGTCAGGGCTTTATGTGGCCCTTGTGTGTCAGGGCTTTATGTGGCCCTTGTGTGTCAGGGCTTTATGTGGCCCTTGTGTGTCGGGCTTTATGTGGCCCATGTGTGTCAGGCTTTATGTGGCCCTTGTGTGTCAGGGCTTTATGTGGCCCTTGTGTGTCAGGGCTTTATGGCCCCTTGTGTGTCAGGGCTTTATGTGGCCCCTTGTGTGTCAGGGCTTTATGTGGCCCCTTGTGTGTCAGGGCTTTATGTGGCCCCTTGTGTGTCAGGGCTTTATGTGGCCCCTTGTGTGTCAGGGCTTATGTGGCCCTTGTGTGTCAGGGCTTTATGTGGCCCCCTGGTGTGTCAGGGCTTTATGTGGCCCTTGTGTGTCAGGGCTTTATGTGGCCCTTGTGTGTCAGGGCTTTATGTGGCCCCTTGTGTGTCAGGGCTTTATGTGGCCCCTTGTGTGTCAGGGCTTTATGTGGCCCTTGTGTGTAGGGCTTTATGTGGCCCTTGTGTGTCAGGGCTTTATGTGGCCCTTGTGTGTCAGGGCTTTATGTGGCCCTTGTGTGTCGGGCTTTATGTGGCCCTTGTGTGGGGGCTTTATGTGGCCCTTGTGTGTCAGGCTTTATGTGCCCTTGTGTGTCGGGCTTTATGTGGCCCTTGTGTGTCAGGGCTTTATGTGGCCCTTGTGTGTCAGGGCTTTATGTGGCCCCTTGTGTGTCAGGGCTTTATGTGGCCCTTGTGTGTCAGGGCTTTATGTGGCCCCTTGTGTGTCAGGGCTTTATGTGGCCCCTTGTGTGTCAGGGCTTTATGTGGCCCCTTGTGTGTCAGGGCTTTATGTGGCCCCTTGTGTGTCAGGGCTTTATGTGGCCCCCTTGTGTGTCAGGGCTTTATGTGGCCCGTGTGTGTCACGGCTTTATGTGGCCCGTGTGTGTCAGGGCTTTATGTGGCCCGTGTGTGTCACGGCTTTATGTGGCCCGTGTATGTCAGGGCTTTATGTGGCCCGTGTGTGTCACGGCTTTATGTGGCCCGTGTGTGTCAGGGCTTTATGTGGCCCGTGTGTGTCAGGGCTTTATGTGGCCCCTTGTGTGTCAGGGCTTTATGTGGCCCCTTGTGTGTCAGGGCTTTATGTGGCCCCTTGTGTCGGGGCTTTATGTGGCCCTTGTGTGTCAGGGCTTTATGTGGCCCTTGTGTGTCGGGGCTTTATGTGGCCCTTGTGTGTCAGGGCTTTATGTGGCCCTTGTGTGTCGGGGCTTTATGTGGCCCTTGTGTGTCGGGGCTTTATGTGGCCCCTTGTGTGTCGGGGCTTTATGTGGCCCGTGTGTGTCACGGCTTTATGTGGCCCGTGTGTGTCAGGGCTTTATGTGGCCCTTGTGTGTCAGGGCTTTATGTGGCCCCTTGTGTGTCAGGGCTTTATGTGGCCCCTTGTGTGTCAGGGCTTTATGTGGCCCCTTGTGTGTCAGGGCTTTATGTGGCCCCTTGTGTGTCGGGGCTTTATGTGGCCCCTTGTGTGTCGGGGCTTTATACAGACATGTACTCAACTTTTAGTACTCAGTTGTGCCTGCAGGGTCGATCATAAGCTCTTGGACCCCGCCTTCGTAGCTATCGGTTGTTTACAGCAATGACTCTTGTTCTATTTCGTTATCATATCTAGTTGCCAAAATGATAACAGGAATTGGCTCCAACAACGTGCCCCAATAGGCCATTCCAACTACCCATTGCTCTTACGCTAAATGGGTACGTCTTAACAGCTCTATGACTCAGGCTTCCACCCATGTCCCGTTGTTTTAATGGTCTTCATTGTGAACTTCTCTATTTCCACTCTGTCAATCTGTCATGCAGGTCGGCGTTCAATCCCCGATCGTCTAAGTGGTTGGGCACCATTCCTTCCAACATCGACATGTAGGACTCTACACCCGTAAACATGTCGTTAACATATACAAGAAATAGAATTGGTCCCAGCACCGATCCTTGTGGTACTCCACTTGTTACTGTTCGCCAGTCCGACTTCTCGCCCCTTACCGTAACTCTTTGGCTCCTTCCTGTTAGGTAGTTCCTTATCCATGCTAGGACCTTTCCCCTACCCCCGCCTGCCTCTCAAGTTTGTACAGCAGTCTCATGTGTGGTACTGTATCAAAGGCCTTCTGGCAGTCCAGAAATATGCAGTCTGCCCAACCATCTCTGTCCTGTCTCATCTTTGTTACTTTATCATAGAACTCCAGAAGGTTTGTTAGGCATTAACGTAACCATGTTGGTGTTTATATAGTTAATGTTGTAACCAGTCTTAACCTGATTATTCTTGCAAGACACAGGGGGGGGGTGCTTGTCTGTGATGGTGTGTAGTTCAGTCCCTCCGCTCTGTCTCCTAGAGTGGTACCACGACGCCCTCTTCCAGCACCCGGGCAACTCTCTTACTGACTCCTTAATGATATTTGTCGCTGGGAATGACTTTGTTTTACGACCCTTATGACATGTATACCACCACAACCACCACAACCTTCACCACAACCACCACAACCTTCACCACAACCACCACAACCTTCACCACAACCACCACAACCTTCACCACAACCACCACAACCTTCACCACAACCACCACAACCTTCACCACAACCACCACAACCTTCACCACAACCACCACAACCTTCACCACAACCACCACAACCTTCACCACAACCACCACAACCTTCACCACAACCACCACAACCTTCACCACAACCACCACAACCACCACAACCTTCACCACAACCACCACAACCTTCACCACAACCTTCACCACAACCACCACAACCTTCACCACAACCACCACAACCTTCACCACAACCACCACAACCTTCACCACAACCACCACAACCTTCACCACAACCACCACAACCTTCACCACAACCACCACAACCTTCACCACAACCACAACCTTCACCACAACCTTCACCACAACCACCACAACCTTCACCACAACCTTCACCACAACCACCACAACCTTCACCACAACCTTCACCACAACCACCACAACCTTCACCACAACCACCACAACCTTCACCACAACCTTCACCACAACCACCACAACCTTCACCACACCACCACAACCACCACAACCTTCACCACAACCACCACAACCTTCACCACAACCACCACAACCTTCACCACAACCTTCACCACAACCACCACAACCTTCACCACAACCACCACAACCACCACAACCTTCACCACAACCTTCACCACAACCACCACAACCACCACAACCTTCACAACAACCACCACAACCTTCACCACAACCACCACAACCTTCACCACAACCACCACAACCTTCACCACAACCACCACAACCACCACAACCTTCACCACAACCACCACAACCTTCACCACAACCACCACAACCACCACAACCTTCACCACAACCACCACAACCTTCACCACAACCACCACAACCACCACAACCTTCACCACAACCTTCACCACAACCACCACAACCACCACAACCTTCACCACAACCACCACAACCTTCACCACAACCACCACAACCTTCACCACAACCTTCACCACAACCACCACAACCTTCACCACAACCACCACAACCACCACAACCTTCACCACAACCACCACAACCTTCACCACAACCAACACCATTAATGGTGGTAATTATCATTACAGATCGAGTAACAACATAGAGTAATGAGGAGAGTGGGCGGTCCCGCCCCGCCCACTCCGCCTCGCCCCGCTCACACCCCGCCCAACCCACCCCGCCCCGCCCCACCCACCCCGCCCCTCCCGCCCCGCCTCGCCCCACCCACACCCCGCCACTACCCCGCCCACACCCCGCCCACCCCCGCCCCGCCCACATCCTGCCCCGCCCTCATCCCGCCCCGCCCACATCCCGCCCTCATCCCGCCCCGCCCACACCCCGCCCACACCCCGCCCCGCCCACATCCTGCCCCGCCCTCATCCCGCCCCGCCCACATCCCGCCCTCATCCCGCCCCGCCCACACCCCCCGCCCACACCCCAGACACCCCCTGCCCCCCTACTCCAGTGGAATCAACAGAAAGTGAGGATGGAGAGAAGAGAGTCAGTTTCAGGGTAATGTACTCGAACATAGATGGGATCACAAGCAAGACAAGTGAACTAAGGGAAAGAGCACAAGAAGTGAACCCAGATGTAATCGGACTCACTGAGACAAAACTCTCTGGAATCATAACGAATGCTGTGTTCCCCAGGAGTACACAGTAATAAGGAAAGAGGGAAGGTAGGGGAGGAGGCGGAGTGGCCCTACTCATGAGAAAGGAATGGAGTTTTAAGGAGATGGCTATCCCGGGCTGTGAGGGTTTCAGAGACTACATAGCAGGCACCATGACAATGGGAGGACCAAGAATAGTAGTAGCAGTAATATATAACCCTCCACCAATGACAGAAGACCCAGTCAAGAGTATGAAAACAACAACATGGCAGTTAACACTATAATTGAGAGGGCAGCCTCTGCTGCCTGTAGAAATAGATCCCACCTGCTCATCATGGCGACTTCAATCACGGAAGGATTGATGGGAGAACAAGGAACCGCATGGAGGCGAGGATACGTGGAGAGCCAAACTACTGGAGGTGGTGACTAGAAACTTCTTAACCCAGCATGTCAGAGAACCCACAAGGATGAGAGGAAATGACGAACCAGCGAGACTCGACCTGGTCTTCACCCTGAACGACTCTGACATAAGAGAAATCGGTTTTGAGGCCCCAGTAGGGATGAGCGACCACAGTGTATTGGAGTTTGAGTACCTGATTGAAGAAGGGTTATTGAACTCGAGGAGAGATACCGAAACCAAAAGGTTAGCATACCGAAAGGGAAACTATGAGGAGATAAGAAAATTCCAACAGACATAGCATGGGAAACAGAGCTCAGGGAAAAGACGGCCCAAGATATGATGGACTACATCACGCAGAAGTGCAAGGACGCAGCAAACAAGTTTGTCCCAGTCCAAAAGGAAAACAGTGAAATGAAGATGAGAAACCCATGGTTTAATCAGAGATGTAGGCTAGCTAAGCAGCAAAGTAAAAGGGCGTGGGGAAACTATAGGAATAACAGGACACTGGAGAGCAGAGAAAGATACCAGAACGCCAGGAATGAATATGTCAGGATGAGAAGAGAGGCAGAAAGACAATACGAAAATGACATCGCAAGCAAGGCAAAGACTCAGCCTAAATTGTTGCATAGCCACATCAGGAGAAAAACAACAGTAAAGGAACAGGTTATGAAATTAAGGATAGGGGCAGAAGGATTCACTACAAACAACAAGGAAGTGTGCGAGGAACTGAATAAGAAATTCCAGGAGGTCTTCACCTTAGAGCAAGGAGAAGTCCCAGAGATGAGGGAGGGAACACCTAACCAGACACCACTAGAGGAGTTTGTGATTACCAGTCGGGAGGTGAGGAAGCATCTGCTAGATTGGACGTGACAAAGGCTATAGGCCCGGATGGAATCTCACCATGGATCCTTAAGGAAGGAGCAGAAGGACTGTGCCTGCCGCTCTCCATAGTGTACAACAAGTCACTGCTAACAGGTGAACTGCCAAAAATTTGGAAGACGGCAAATGTATACCGATATATAAGAAAGGGGATAGACAGGAGGCACTGAACTACAGGCCAGTGTCCCTAACCTGCATACCATGCAAGCTGATGGAGAAGATTGTGTGAAGAAAGCTAGTGGAACATCTGGAGCGAAAGAACTTTGTAACACAGCATCGACATCTTGCCTCACAGGATTAATTGAATTCTACGACCAGGCAACAAAAATCAGGCAAGAGAGGGGTGGGCAAACTGCATATTTCTGGATTGCCAGAAAGCCTTTGACACAGTGCTACATAAGAGACTAGTGCAAAAGCTGGAGGTGCAGGCTGGAGTGAAAGGGAAGGTACTCCATTGGATAAAGGAGTACCTAATCAACAGGAGACAACGAGTCAGTGTGAGGGGTGAAGTCTCAGATTGGCGAGACGTTACAAGTGGAGTCCCGCAGGGGTCAGTCCTTGGACCTATACTGTTTCTGATATATGTAAATGATCTCCCAGAGGGTATAGAATCGTTCCTCTCAATGTTTGCTGATGATGCAAAAATTATGAGGAGGATTGAAACAGAGGACGATAGTAGGAGGCTACAAGATGACCTAGACAGACTGAGTGAATGGTCCAACAAATGGCTACTAAAGTTCAACCCAAGTAAATGCAAAGTAATGAAACTAGGCAGTGGAAACAGGAGGCCAGACACAGGATACAGAATAGGTGATGAAGTACTTAATGAAACAGACAGAGAGAAAGATCTAGGAGTTGATATCACACCAAACCTGTCTCCTGAAGCCCACATAAAAAGAATAACATCAGCGGCATATGCGAGGCTGGCTAACATCAGAACAGCGTTCAGGAACCTGTGTAAGGAATCATTCAGAATCTTGTACACCACATATGTAAGACCAATCCTGGAGTATGCGTCCCCAGCATGGAGCCCGTACCTTGTCAAGCACAAGACGAAGCTGGAAAAAGTCCAAAGGTATGCCACTAGACTAGTCCCAGAACTAAGAGGCATGAGTTACGAGGAAAGGCTGCGGGAAATGCACCTTACGACACTGGAAGACAGAAGAGTAAGGGAGACATGATCACTACCTACAAAATTCTCAGAGGAATTGCCAGGCTGTAAGGATAAACTATTCAACACTGGTGGGACACGAACAAGGGGACACAGGTGGAAACTGAGTACCCACATGAGCCACAGAGACGTTAGAAAGAACTTTTTCAGTGTCAGAGTAGTTAACAGGTGGAATGCATTAGGCAGTGATGTGGTGGAGGCTGACTCCATACACAGTTTCAAGTGTAGATATGATAGAGCCCAGTAGGCTCAGGAATCTGTACACCAGTTGATTGACAGTTGAGAAGCGGGACCAAAGAGCCAAAGCTCAACCCCCGCAAACACAAATACGTGAGTATATACCCTCGCCGCCCACACCCCAGAGTAGATAACGTCAACGGATGTAGATGATACAAGTAGATAAAGTCAACGGATGTAGATGATACAAGTAGATAAAGTCAACGGATGTAGATGATACAAGTAGATAAAGTCAACGGATGTAGATGATACAAGTAGATAAAGTCAACGGATGTAGATGATACCAGTAGATAAATTCAACGGATGTAGATGATACCAGTAGATAAAGTCAACGGATGTAGATGATACCAGTAGATAAAGTCAACGGATGTAGATGATACCAGTAGATAAAGTCAACGGATGTAGATGCTGATGTGATGAGGGAGATGTCACGCACTTCCGCAGTACTGGACTTCAACCCTAATATAATATAATATAATACATTGCTACATATACATAGCGGCCAGCGAGGGTGATAGGGAATGCATCATTCATATGAATATTTATACACTACACTCTCACCCGCGTGACATGCGTATACCTCGCTTATGTCGCCTAGTAATTAAGGCCAAATTAAAGGCTTGCGTAATGCATTAATAAACTGTGACATGCAGGTGGCAACATGCAGTAAGAGGCGGAGCCAAGCCACGCTGCCAGACTTACTGGGCGGAGCCAAGCCACGCTGCCAGACTTACTGGGCGGAGCCAAGCCACGCTGCCAGGCTTACTGGGCGGAGCCAAGCCACGCTGCCAGACTTACTGGGCGGAGCCAAGCCACGCTGCCAGGCATACTGGGCGGAGCCAAGCCACGCTGCCAGACTTACTGGGCGGGCCAAGCCACGCTGCCAGACTTACTGGGCGGAGCCAAGCCACGCTGCCAGGCTTACTGGGCGGAGCCAAGCCACGCTGCCAGACTTACTGGGCGGAGCCAAGCCACGCTGCCAGGCTTACTGGGCGGAGCCAAGCCACGCTGCCAGGCTTACTGGGAGGGGCCAAGCCACGCTGCCTGGCTTACTGGGCGGAGTCAAGCCATGCTGCCAGACTTACTGGGTGGAGCCAAGCCACGCTGCCAGGCTTACTGGGCGGGGCCAAGCCATGCTGCCAGACTTACTGGGCGGAGCCAAGCCACGCTGCCAGACTTACTGGGCGGAGCCAAGCCATGCTGCCAGATTAAGTCGTGTGTCAGTAAGCCAGTTAAGCCNACCTGGGACACATTAAGCTTGTGGTCCACAACCTGGACACATTAAGCTTGTGGTCACAACCTGGGACACATTAAGCTTGTGGTCCACAACCTGGGGACACATTAAGCTTGTGGTCCACAACTGGGGACACATTAAGCTTGTGGTCCACAACCTGGGGACACATTAAGCTTGTGGTCCACAACCTGGGACACATTAAGCTTGTGGTCCACAACCTGGGACACATTAAGCTTGTGGTCCACAACCTGGGGACACATTAAGCTTGTGGTCCACAACTGGGGACACATTAAGCTTGTGGTCCACAACTGGGACACATTAAGCTTGTGGTCCACAACTGGGGACACATTAAGCTTGTGGTCCACAACCTGGGACACATTAAGCTTGTGGTCCACACTGGGGACACATTAAGCTTGTGGTCCACAACCTGGGGACACATTAAGCTTGTGGTCCACAACTGGGGACACATTAAGCTTGTGGTCCACAACTGGGGACACATTAGCTTGTGGTCCACAACCTGGGGACACATTAAGCTTGTGGTCCACAACCTGGGACACATTAAGCTTGTGGTCCACAACCTGGGACACATTAAGCTTGTGGTCCACAACCTGGGACACATTAAGCTTGTGGTCCACAACCTGGGGACACATTAAGCTTGTGGTCCACAACTGGGGACACATTAAGCTTGTGGTCCACAACCTGGGGACACATTAAGCTTGTGGTCCACAACCTGGGACACATTAAGCTTGTGGTCCACAACCTGGGACACATTAAGCTTGTGGTCCACAACCTGGGACACATTAAGCTTGTGGTCACAACCTGGGGACACATTAAGCTTGTGGTTCACAACCTGGGGACACATTAAGCTTGTGGTCCACAACCTGGGGACACATTAAGCTTGTGGTCACAACCTGGGACACATTAAGCTTGTGGTCCACAACCTGGGACACATTAAGCTTGTGGTCCACAACCTGGGACACATTAAGCTTGTGGTCCACAACCTGGGACACATTAAGCTTGTGGTCCACAACCTGGGGACACATTAAGCTTGTGGTCCACAACCTGGGGACACATTAAGCTTGTGGTCCACAACCTGGGGACACATTAAGCTTGTGGTCCACAACCTGGGACACATTAAGCTTGTGGACCACAACTGGGGACACATTAAGCTTGTGGTCCACAACCTGGGGACACATTAAGCTTGTGGACCACAACCTGGGACACATTAAGCTTGTGGTCCACAACCTGGGGACACATTAAGCTTGTGGACCACAACTGGGGACACATTAAGCTTGTGGTCCACAACTGGGGACACATTAAGCTTGTGGTCCACAACCTGGGGACACATTAAGCTTGTGGACCACAACTGGGGACACATTAAGCTTGTGGACCACAACTGGGGACACATTAAGCTTGTGGTCCACAACCTGGGGACACATTAAGCTTGTGGTCCACAACCTGGGACACATTAAGCTTGTGGTCCACAACTGGGGACACATTAAGCTTGTGGTCCACAACTGGGGACACATTAAGCTTGTGGTCCACAACCTGGGGACACATTAAGCTTGTGGTCCACAACCTGGGGACACATTAAGCTTGTGGTTCACAACTGGGACACATTAAGCTTGTGGTTCACAACTGGGGACACATTAAGCTTGTGGTTCACAACCTGGGGACACATTAAGCTTGTGGACCACAACTGGGGACACATTAAGCTTGTGGTCCACAACTGGGGACACATTAAGCTTGTGGTTCACAACTGGAGACACATTAAGCTTGTGGACCACAACCTGGGACACATTAAGATTGTGGACAGCTTCGCTACCCAATTAAGCTTAGACTTGTGTCGTTTCATTCATGTTCAGGGTAAATACTCATGCTATTGAGGCCGGGTTGAATGGAGTATGAGTCAGTGCTGGGGTCTGTGTCTGTTGCTATCTGTGGCTGTGGAACCAGAGCTAAGGAGGATAACTGTATATAGTTATGGTTATGCCCTTCATCTTGGTCTCATTCACGTGATGTAAACAATGTTAAACATACACATATACACATGTGGTGGCCTCGCGGCTGAGTGGAGTGCGCTCGGGGGTCGTAGTCTCAAGGGCCCGGGTATCGTTGGTTTAGGAGAAGGCATAAATTCACAGGAAAATGTGGGTGATCTTAGGAGGATAGGAAGATATGAGAGAGACAAGAACCGCCTCTTAAAGGTGACATTTAATGGCGTGAAACACATGATGGAAGTGCTTAGAACTGCCAGGAACTTGCAGTGTGATAAATGTAAACTTTGGTCAATAAGACAACACGTCTCAAAGGTAGACAGAGAAAAGCCTAAAACAAACCTTGATGAAGCAAAATGTCTTAATGAGAATAGGAATGGAGAACGGAATGGAACAATCAGGAGACAGCGCCAAGCCATTACAACTGTATAGCACTTGGAAGGGATCAGGATAAGGAGTTTGGATGGAACAGGGGGAAGGAATGGTGCCCAACCACCTTAACGCTCGGGGATTGAACGCTGACCTGCATGAAGAGAGACCGTCGCTCTACCGTCCACCCCAATTGGTTAGTTAAATGAATAGACACAAAACAAATAATCTACAAAGTGTTTGGGACTGGATAGCCAGTGAAATGGTCCATAAAAGCAGACCAACAAAATCCTAAGAGGCAGAGAGGGAAGTAAAGGACAAAGGGGAACAAGTTCCTGACAAGTGACAACATAGATGGAGCGAGATAAACAACATTGGAACTATGAGACATAATCCAGCTTAAGGTCACAGATATTGTGGCACTAACAGAGACAAAACTTGAAGAAAATATTATAAATAAGGAGGTATAGGAGGTCCTCAGTGTGGAGAGTGACGAGAACACTAGCGGAGGAGGAGGATGAGTGGCTGTGCTGGTGAAAGAACACCTCAAGGTAAGAGAGTTAATACTCCACAACTCTCGAGAAGTTGACATAATGGCATCGCAGGTCTGGAATCAGGATGATAAACTGATAATTGTAAATGCTGATGTGGTGGAGGCTGACTCCATACACAGTTTCAAGTGTAGATATGATAGAGCCCAATAGGCTCGGGAATCTGTACACCAGTTGATTGACGGTTGAGAGGCGGGACCAAAGAGCCAGAGCTCAACCCCCGCAAACACAAATAGGTGAGTACACACACACACACACATACATCTGTACTTGGACCTATCCTGTTTCTGATATACGTAAATGATCTCCCGGAGGGTATAGACTCATTCCTCTCAATGTTTGCTGACGACGCCAAGATTATGAGAAGGATTAAGACAGAGGAGGACAGCTTGAGACTTCAAGAAGACCTGGACAAGCTGCAGAAATGGTCAAACAAATGGCTGTTAGAGTTTAACCCAACCAAATGTAATGTAATGAAGATAGGGGTAGGAAGCAGGAGACCAGATACAAGGTATCATTTGGTAGATGAAATACTTCAAGAGTCAGAGAGAGAGAAAGACCTGGGGGTTGATATCACGCCAGACCTGTCCCCTGAAGCTCATATCAAGAGGATAACATCAGCAGCATATGCCAGGTTGGCTAACATAAGAACGGCCTTTAGAAACTTGTGTAAGGAATCTTTCAGAACATTATATACCACATATGTCAGACCAATCCTGGAATATGCGGCTCCAGCATGGAGTCCACATCTAGTCAAGCATAAAACTAAACTGGAAAAGGTTCAAAGGTTTGCCGCCAGACTAGTACCCGAGCTGAGAGGTATGAGCTACGAGGAGAGACTACGGGAATTAAACCTCACTTCGTTGGAAGACAGAAGAGTTAGGGGGGTCATGATCACCACATTCAAGATTCCCAAGGGAATTGATAGGGTAGATAAAGACAGGCTGTTTAACACAAGGGGCACACGCACAAGGAGACACAGGTGGAAACTGAGTGCCCAAATGAGCCACAGAGATATTAGAAAGAACTTTTTTAGTGTCAGAGTAGTTGACAACTGGAATGCATTAGGAAGTGATGTGGTGGAGGCTGACTCCATACACAGCTTCAAGTGTAGATATGATAGAGCCCAATAGGCTCAGGAACCTGTACACCTGTTGATTGACGGTTGAGAGGCGGGACCAAAGAGCCAGAGCTCAACCCCTGCAAACACAACTAGGTGAGTACACATACACACTAAGGTTCCAGGAGGTCTTCACAATAGAACAAGGTGAGGTCACTGTGCTAGGAGAAAGGGAGGTAAACCAGGCGGCCTTGGAAGGGTTTGAAATTACGAGAGATGAGGTCAAGAGACACCTGCTGGATCTGGATGTTAGAAAGGCTGTTGGTCCAGACGGGATATCACCTTGGATACTGAAAGAGTGTGCAGAGGCACTTTGCTTGCCACTCTCCATAGTGTATAGTAAGTCACTGGAGACGGGAGACCTACCAGAAATATGGAAGACGGCGAATGTGGTCCCAATATACAAAAAGGGCGACAGGCAAGAGGCACTGAACTACAGGCCAGTGTCCTTGACTTGTATACCATGCAAGGTGATGGAGAAGATTGTGAGAAAAAACCTGGTAACACATCTGGAGAGAAGAGACTTCGTGACAACCCATCAACATGGGTTCAGGGAGGGTAAATCTTGCCTTACAGGCTTGATAGAATTCTGCGATCAAGTGACAAAGATTAAGCAAGAAAGAGAGGGCTGGGTGGACTGCATTTTCTTAGATTGTCGGAAAGCCTTTGACACAGTATCGCATAAGAGGCTGGTACATAAGCTGGAGAGACAGGCAGGTGTAGCTGGTAATGTGCTCCAGTGGATAAGGGAGTAACTAAGCAATAGGAAGCAGAGAGTTACGGTGAGGGGTGAGACCTCCGATTGGCGTGAAGTCACCAGTGGAGTCCCACAGGGCTCTGTACTCGGTCCTATCTTGTTTCTGATATATGTAAATGATCTCCCGGAGGGTATCGATTCATTTCTCTCAATGTTTGCGGACGATGCCAAAATTATGAGAAGGATTAAAACAGAAGAAGACTTTTTGAGGCTTCAAAAAGACCTAGACAAGCTGAAGGAATGGTCGAACAAATGGTTGTTAGAGTTTAACCCAACCAAATGTAATGTAATGAAGATAGGTGTAGGGAGCAGGAGGCCAGATACAAGGTACCATCTGGGAGCGGAAATTCGTCAGGAGTCAGAGAAAGAAAAAGACTTGGGGGTTGATATCATGCCAGACCTGTCTCCTGCAGCACATATCAAGAGGATAACATCAGCGGCATATGCCAGGCTGGCCAACATAGGAACGGCATTCAGAAACTTGTGTAAAGAATCATTCAGAACTTTGTATACCACATATGTCAGGCCAATCCTGGAGTATGCAGCCCCAGCATGGAGTCCATATCTAGTCAAGGATAAGACTAAACTGGAAAAGGTTCAAAGGTTTGCCACCAGACTAGTACCCGAGCTGAGAGGTATGAGCTACGAGGAGAGACTACGGGAATTAAACCTCACTTCGTTGGAAGACAGAAGAGTTAGGGGGGACATGATCACCACATTCAAGATTCTGAAGGGAATAGATAGGGTAGATAAAGACAGGCTATTTAACACAAGGGGCACACGCACAAGGGGACACAGGTGGAAACTGAGTGCCCAAATGAGCCACAGAGATATTAGAAAGAACTTTTTTAGTGTCAGAGTGGTTGACAAATGGAATGCATTAGGAAGCGATGTGGTGGAGGCTGACTCCATACACAGTTTCAAATGTAGATATGATAGAGCCCATTAGGCTCAGGAAACTGTACACCTGTTGATTGACGGTTGAGAGGCGGGACCAAAGAGCCAAAGCTCAACCCCCGCAAGCACAACTAGGTGAGTACAACTAGGTGAGTACACACACACACACACACACACACACACACACACACACACACACACACACACACACACACACACACACACACACCAACAGGATCCACCAAAACACTGAAGAAAATACTGATGCTTCACATTCACGTGATGAATAAAACAAAAATGAACAAGGGGCCAAAATTCCTCCCACATTTCTGTACGAATGTGACCAAAAATCGCTCTACTTCCATTGTTTTCTCTCTTTAGTGAATTGAATTGCAGGAAGGTATTCAGTTTACACAAGACTCCATTACGATCTGAGAACTCCTGCCACTGGCATCCAGCATTAGCCAAACATTACCACTGGAACAACCTGGTTGATCAGACGACGAGCCTTTGTCGGAAACCGGGCCGCGGGGCTCTTGATCCCCGGAAGCTGCACAAGGTACCTAGCCAATATACTGGATAAAATCCTGTGCCCAAAGATCGATGGATATTGTTCCATCCGTGGTATCAATGTCCAATAAAGGATACCACCTGGTTAGTGTTCCACATGGGTGGATATCTTGACCATCCACCTGGATATTGTTCCACATGGGTGGATATCTTGACCATCCACCTGGATATTGTTCCACATGGGTGGATATCTTGACCATCCACCAGGATATTGTTCCACATGGGTGGATATCTTGACCATCCACCAGGATATTGTTCCACATGGGTGGATATCTTGACCATCCACCAGGATATTGTTCCACATGGGTGGATATCTTGACCATCCACCTGGATATTGTTCCACATGGGAGGATATCTTGACCATCCACCTGGATATTGTTCCACATGGGTGGATATCTTGACCATCCACCAGGATATTGTTCCACATGGGTGGATATCTTGACCATCCACCAGGATATTGTTCCACATGGGTGGATATCTTGACCATCCACCAGGATATTGTTCCACATGGGTGGATATCTTTACCATCCACCAGGATATTGTTCCACATGGGTCGATATCTTGACTATCCACCAGGATATTGTTCCACATGGGAGGATATCTTGACCATCCACCAGGATATTGTTCCACATGGGAGGATATCTTGACCATCCACCAGGATATTGTTCCACATGGGTGGATATCTTAACCATCCACCTGGATATTGTTCCACATGGGTGGATATCTTGACCATCCACCAGGATATTGTTCCACATGGGAGGATATCTTAACCATCCACCTGGATATTGTTCCACATGGGTGGATATCTTGACCATCCACCAGGATATTGTTCCACATGGGTGGATATCTTAACCATCCACCTGGATATTGTTCCACATGGGTGGATATCTTGACCATCCACCAGGATATTGTTCCACATGGGTGGATATCTTAACCATCCACCTGGATATTGTTCCACATGGGAGGATATCTTGACCATCCACCAGGATATTGTTCCACATGGGTGGATATCTTAACCATCCACCTGGATATGTTCCACATGGGTGGATATCTTAACCATCCACCTGGATATTGTTCCACATGGGAGGATATCTTGACCATCCACCAGGATATTGTTCCACATGGGTGGATATCTTGACCATCCACCAGGATATTGTTCCACATGGGTGGATATCTTAACCATCCACCTGGATATTGTTCCACATGGGAGGATATCTTGACCATCCACCAGGATATTGTTCCACATGGGTGGATATCTTAACCATCCACCAGGATATTGTTCCACATGGGTGGATATCTTAACCATCCACCTGGATATTGTTCCACATGGGTGGATATCTTGACCATCCACCAGGATATTGTTCCACATGGGAGGATATCTTGACCATCCACCTGGATATTGTTCCACATGGGTGGATATCTTGACCATCCAACTGTTTATTAATTACTGTTAAACGGCAGATGTTCCCCTCTGCACCGCAACACCGCGGCGCTGAAACAGGGAAATGGCTGCTTTTGAGCCCCTCATCAGCGAGCCTTTAGCCCTAATTCATCGCACTCGAACTCCTCTTTCTCTCTCTCACCCCCTTCCCTTCTCTCTCATCTCTCACTACCCCTTCTCTCTCTCTCCGTGACTCCCGCCTCTCCCCACAGGGCCAGCTGGGAGTGTAAGACCAGGTGTACGCAGTATACATTATGGGCACCGTAAACCTTTATGCCTTTACTTTAGTACCACCTCCCGCGGTATGTGGCCCGTGTGCGTCGGGGCTTTATGTGGCCCCTTGTGTGTCAGGGCTTTATGTGGCCCGTGTGTGTCGGGGCTTTATGTGGCCCGTGTGCGTCGGGGCTTTATGTGGCCCCTTGTGTGTTGGGGCTTTATGTGGCCCCTTGTGTGTCAGGGCTTTATGTGGCCCTTGTGTGTTGGGGCTTTATGTGGCCCTTGTGTGTCGGGGCATTATGTGGCCCTTGTGTGTCAGGGCTTTATGTGGCCCCTTGTGTGTCGGGGCTTTATGTGGCCCTTGTGTGTCGGGGCTTTATGTGCCCCCTTGTGTGTCAGGGCTTTATGTGGCCCTTGTGTGTCAGGGCTTTATGTGGCCCCTTGTGTGTCGGGGCTTTATGTGGCCCCCTTGTGTGTCAGGGCTTTATGTGGCCCATGTGTGTCGGGGCTTTATGTGGCCCTTGTGTGTCAGGGCTTTATGTGCCCCTTGTGTGTCAGGGCTTTATGTGGCCCATGTGTGTCGGGGCTTTATGTGGCCCTTGTGTGTCGGGGCTTTATGTGGCCCCTTGTGTGTCGGGGCTTTATGTGGCCCCTTGTGTGTCAGGGCTTTATGTGGCCCCTTGTGTGTCGGGGCTTTATGTGGCCCCTTGTGTGTCGGGGCTTTATGTGGCCCTTGTCTGTTGGGGCTTTATGTGGCCCCTTGTGTGTCGGGGCTTTATGTGGGCCTTGTGTGTCGGGGCTTTATGTGGCCCCTTGTGTGTCGGGGCTTTATGTGGCCCCTTGTGTGTCGGGGCTTTATGTGGCCCTTGTGTGTTGGGGCTTTATGTGGCCCCTTGTGTGTCGGGGCTTTATGTGGCCCCTTGTGTGTCGGGGCTTTATGTGGCCCCTTGTGTGTCGGGGTTTTATGTGGCCCCTTGTGTGTCGGGGCTTTATGTGGCCCGTGTGTGTCGGGGCTTTATGTGGCCCCTTGTGTGTCAGGGCTTTATGTGGCCCCTTGTATGTCAGGGCTTTATGTGGCCCCTTGTATGTCGGGGCTTTATGTGGCCCCTTGTGTGTCAGGGCTTTATGTGGCCCTTGTGTGTCGGGGCTTTATGTGGCCCTTGTGTGTCAGGGCTTTATGTGCCCTTGTGTGTCGGGGCTTTATGTGGCCCTTGTGTGTCGGGGCTTTATGTGGCCCTTGTGTGTCGGGGCTTTATGTGGCCCCTTGTGTGTCAGGGCTTTATGTGGCCCCTTGTGTGTCAGGGCTTTATGTGGCCCCTTGTGTGTCAGGGCTTTATGTGACCCTTGTATGTCGGGGCTTTATGTGGCCCTTGTGTGTCGGGGCTTTATGTGGCCCTTGTGTGTCGGGGCTTTATGTGCCCCTTGTGTGTCGGGGCTTTATGTGGCCCTTGTGTGTCGGGGCTTTATGTGGTTCCTTGTGTGTTGGGGCTTTATGTGGCCCCTTGTGTGTCGGAGCTTTATGTGGCCCCGTGTGTGTCGGG